>PPMH03000045.1:0-55703 GCA_003707945.3 Taiozyma bovis | reverse complement strand
GATTGAGTTTAAAACTTTGAAGATTCTGATATCTTCTCTGAAAGTTTCGGGGCATTCAGGATCAAAATTGACGTTCTCAACAATCTTCAAGCTGATTTCATGAGGAAACCGTGACATTTTCAGTTTGTTTGTAGATGTATATACGATAAATTGGTATTTAACAAGGTATATTATCATATTTGAGAGAGGAATCTGAGAAGTTTATGAGATGACGTAATCTCGGAATTAAAGTTGTTAAATCCGAAAGTGACACAAACACAATCATAAACATCAAAAAAACTGCAAAACTGAGATTCTTGCCTGTCTTTTGGGCTTTACAGGACTTTATCTTATCTTATACCAGTTGTAACTGGATTAAGAGTGAGTACAATGAGTACAATGAGTACAATGAGTACTAGTTGGTTGACATACAGACAACAGGCAAGATACTAACAGAGTCCACAAGTTGTTGTTTAGAGGATCTTGCGTGATATCTTCTTTGATCTCCAGTGCTCAATCCTTTAACAACTTTAATGTTTTGTCTTTATTTCTTTGCTGAACCCCATTGGTTTCGTATCAGTTTCAATTTGGAAGTTGGTATTAATTTCTTCAACTCAAGATATGCAGCAGTGTGATGATACCCTTTCATGATCCATGATCCATGATCGTTTTGAGATTCATTCCGGCTGCTGAAAGCTAAAGCCTTGAACAACAAATAAGTGAAGTGGGTTATTAAACTGTTTAGTTCAAGACTTTTACGTTCACTCAACACTTGTTCTTTAAGCAATAAGGATGTAGTTAAAAGGACCGGATAACCGCTTGTCAGATGGGATAGAGCAGTAAGGATCATCACATGTGCAGCAAGGCCGAGTGGCTCTTTTCAACATGTTGGACTTTTAGCCCTATGTTAAATGTCCTTAAGTTTCTGGTCAACTAAGCTCTCAATATCCCAAGAGCCAGTTATCCTAGTTTAGCCCCTTTTTATTTGATAAATGTTGTATGAATGTAAAGTTGATTTGATTAACTGAGTAATCAAGTGAACATCACCTCAAGCATTATTACAATTCTTCAAATCTTCCTTTCTCTGATTGGCTAATTGGTTATTCGTAAACCTTTTAGGTTTGTTTCATTGTTTAACCCTAACTTGATTCTCTTCTTCAGATTCTCCATATCGACTAAAAGATATAAGTAATGTCATTAGCTATTAGCTCTATTGGTATTAAATTCTTTCAATTTTGGTTTGACGGCCTTGGTACTTCTCAGTAGGATCCAATAGACCATTGACAAAAGCAGATAAGACCCATGGTGGCACTCAATTGTAGAGATTGCTCGTCATAAATGGTAGAGTTGAATTGAATGGTATGAGTGGTATGAGGGATCTATTGCATTTGCTTTCAATGTTCCATTCACATATTGGAAGAACTAATCAAAGAAATTGCACATATCTTCCCTGATTTAGGGACATTTAAACATCCTGTTATAACCCTCAAGAAATCACTACATATAGACAAATGGGAAAATGTAAGCCATGACAACTATATTCTCATACAGCTTGATACTCAGATTCTCTTTCATAGTGGCTCTTTCTCAACCTTATGGAAACTTCTGTTGAAGTTGAGAAGTCCACCGGTCTTCTTCCCCTTGACTCTATCGATAATATCAACCACTTCACCAATCCAGATCTCATGGTCTTGAACTTTGAATAATTTGTTCTTTTCACAGATCATGATTCTTTCAACATTCTTTGTCAGTAATGGTAGTTCATCACCCACATGCATCTCATAGTCGTCTTCTTTCAACTCTCTGAAGGGGAAGAAGGGCTGTAGTTGCTGGGTTTTCTCGTTAAAGATTCTGTTTCTACTAAACAGTCTGGCCAGTTCACCACTTTCCTTCGTGGGACTCAGTATATGCAGTGCGAATCTCTGGTGTGAGTGCAACAGGTCAGATGTGAGAGACGGAGTCATCAGATTGAACTGGATCAGGCATTTAGGTCTTATGGATAATGAGGAGACACTGGATAAGGTGACACCTTTCAATTCATTGTGATTGGTATTGGACGTGGTTAAAATCATGACCTGTGAGGCCACGGAGCTCATTGTTTCACGATAGGCTTCGTCAAGCCGTGTAGCAGTAGAGTAAAATCTTCTCAGAAGCCTCAGAGGGGCGCATTGGCGTCGTTGAAGCATGTGATGAGGTTGGAGATGAAACATTGGTTCAAAAGAACAAAGTCCAAATTTAATTTTGTGGGTTGGAAAATGTGAAAAAAGTCTTCGGAGGCCTTAAAACTACTTAAACAATGGGTAAAAACATGAAGAAATACATCCCATTACCACCTTCCAAAGGTAGAAGTCCTCTAATCACCCATCCAGAGAAGTGGAATGGTCAACGAAGAGTCCTTGATGTGAAATCTGTGGATCATTTACAGCAAAACTCACTAAACAAGAATCATTATGCACGGACTTTATCATCACCAATCAGAATAGATAGAGCATCAAAAGTGATCCTTGTGCCCAGAGATCTTCTCCTCACGCTGAGCATCAAGAGAAAGGAAGACCAATTATGGCTGCTGCCCAATGTCACTAACGAAAAATCGCTGTCCTCGAACAGTTATATCACCAATTCCCATAGAGTCCTATCTGGAGTTAAGAAGAAATGGCCTCAATTAGCTAGCATGGAGATCTTGACCAGTAATCACACCCTAACAGGAATCAAGGACCTTTGTTGGTCAGAGAAGAGTCCGGGAGTGGTGAATACGGTACTATTGGAGAAAATATTGGAGCTACGGAGTCCTATGGCTAATGATGCTAATGATGGCTTGCCTACAAAGAATGATGTTGTTATCCATAGATTTGAAGACTCTGGTTTCCAAGTGGTTGACGGTATTACAAGAATAAGCCTTCACAGATTCAAAGTTGATCATCCTCTATATGAAGAGCTTCTGGCGAGGATAAACGGGAAGGAAGTTGTCATTTCGAAAGATAATAGTCTACTCATTGATTACCTGATGAGATTCTTGATGTACAATAGTAATTAGACCAAGCCATCGCGGTCTTGACGAATTTCAAAGAGTTTAATTGTATCAGATCACAGTCCAAAAGCAAACAAAAGGAGCACTACATCTAAGCATTAAAAAGGTTATAATATACACACTTTATGGTGTTTAACCAATAAAAACAAGATGTCTTTCAATATCTTATTAGTATTGAGGTGAGTTCTTTGAAGTTTTAATGGCTCTAAATCTTCAATAAAAGATCTGAATGAAAGTTTAGTTTGCACTAATCATTCCATCGTGCCGTCCAAGATTTCTCTTCCCAACAATGGAAACTGGTTCCATTATTGATAATCTGATAATCTGCCTGTTGACCGTTTTTGCAGATATTTTTATTATTGTATTAAGTTTGGTTATCTTAAGTTGCGTATTTGCGAAGGGCTCATTAGCTCCTTTTATAGTCCTGAAATGAGTGAGGGGATTATTTTAGCAGGGTCATGACTATACCAATGAGGTATGGTTAGGAGTTATGACCGCATACTCTTACAATTATTGTAACATTTCAAAGCCGTAGAATGAGATTAACCAATACTAATTTGTTCCACTTTATGTTTACATAGACGTCAGCTACACTACAATATCCTCTAAGAAAAAATGCCTTCAATGGCTAACTATTCATCTATTCATCTATGAGTCTTGATTGTGATTCATCTCAAGTTGTAAAGTTGTACATTTGATCGTTGAAAGTCTCATTTTTCATTCTTGATGATCTTCTTACCTTTGGATAAGAGGCCCTTAGCAAAGTTCTGTGCAGTGCTACCTTTGTTCTGTAATACCCTTCTTCCCTGCAATATACTTCCAAGGTTATTGTGGTTGTGTTTTTTTGGATTGGAGGACGCATGTGCATATGCTTGGGCAACGTTGTTTGAGGAGCCAGTAGATTTGTAACTGACAACCTCCACCTTCTTCAATGAATGCTCTAACCACTCGGAGAGGCCAGTTTCAACGTTGACTTCTTCACGTAGCCTTCGGTAGCTGGCTATTTTGTCTGTTCCTCCACTCGTCATGATTTGTTTAAAAGAAATGGATTTAGGTCTTGCTTTTACCGTTTCACTAGCTGTTGACTCCTTCACGGTTCTAGCCTCCCCTTTTGGTAAGTTCAGCTCGGTCAGGTTCTCGTGGAAATAGTTACCTCCATCTTTTTTCAGCTCAGGTGTACTCAAGGGGATATGGGTTGGTATGATTGAATTCGTAGTTGTTCTGTATATCTCTTGAGCAGGGAAGGTGGAAGAAGGTACTTCTTTGGACCCCAATGAGGAGCTCACAAAATCAGACCCATCTCTTGCAGAATTGATAGATTCAACATTACTTTCAGCAATTGATGATATTTCCTCAACAATTTCACCTCTTGAATTCCTTCTGTAGTTGTCAATTTTTGGAACTGGGGGAACCGACGATGAGCCACTAATGAATTGGTCCCTGAAGTTGTCAGTGTTTGGCCTCCAAAGACCCAAATTGATGGATAGAGCTGGGTTCAAGTCAGAAGCTTCTCTGGTCTCAGACTCAACATTTGATTCTGTATATGATTGAACATCTGAATGTTGGGAAAGGCTTTGATTTGTAAACGAGGCGGTACGGTCACTCAGTTTGGAAGATCTATAATCCTTCTCACTTTTGATTGAAGCACCACCAGTTGACAGCGAGCCTGAACTTCGTGTATCCAGTTTGGTCAGACTGCGCTTTTCAGCGTTTTCTTCCGTATTATCATCAAAATAATCATTCACAGACGAGTAGTATTTGGAGTCGCGGGGTTCTGATAGCTTTCTTGATTCTTCATCTGAAATCACTTCAGGTATGACTTTTTTAATTTCTGATGTTGAGTGGTGAGGCTGATTGGAAAACGTACCATCATTGGGATCTGGAGTATCAATAATGCTACCCAGGTAGGCATGTTCGTTGAAATCTTCTTCGGCTTTAGATGGATTGACACCCTGTTGGTGTTCAATGACAGGTTGCTCAATCTCTATGACAGATGATTCATCATTTGCTTCATGTTGTATGTGCAATGTGTCTGTATCTGACAGATCGCCCAGAGCAGGTGATTCTGGTGGTGCTTGTAGATTAACCCACTGTTGCGTAGGTTCTATCGTCAAGTTCTTCCTATTCAGGGAGTGGACGGAGTCAGTCTCATCTACTGTGACGTACGGTGGTTGAACCGATTCTAAGGGTACCTCCATATCCTCTGATATCCCTCTCTCTTCTTCAAAAAGTTCTCGTTCTTGTGTTTCTTCTTCTCTTTCTTCTTCAGCAAAGGCAGATTTAAAGTGATGTTCACCAGGAACATACTCATCATCGCTCGAATCGTTCTCAACATAAGCGATTTCATTAGCAACATCCTCATCAGCACTCGAATCATCTGGAACTGCATTAATGTATTCATCTTCGTTGCTTGACTCTTCAACCAATTCAACAGCTGAAGTACTATAAAAATCTTCCTGTGGGGGTTGGGCTTGAGGTTCTCCTTGAGAATGGGTACTGGAAGTAGGAGATTGAACGATTGTTGGCGAACTGGAATCAAATGTCTCTTGCTCCTGCGGATGAACGGTTACATCATCGACATTATGGGGTTGTGGGTCTTGGTGGAGTGAACTGACAGTAGACGTTTCTCTAGATATGCCCCTGTCACCTTTTGAGTACGGTGAACTAACTTCTTCCATATAGTCATCCAGTTGGGAAATGTGGTCAGGTTCACTTTGATCGATTTCAGGCTCGATGATCTGCGGGATAAGTGTCTCCTCTTGATTGAGCATAACAACAGGGGCACTAACTATCGTCACTTGCTCTTCTGATTCCATCTTCAGCTTTTCAGATTCAGGTTCGGATTCAGGTTCAAGTTGGTCAATAGCTTGAAACCTACCGGTGGTCTGTGGCTTGTACTCATCGTCGTCTTCATCTTCATTGTCTTTGATCGTGTCAGCGTATTCGTCTGGTTCAGTGTCCAAGTCAATGGTCTGGAAACGTTGTTCTAGGTTGATATCTGGTGTGGCCTGGTTGGACAAGTCATGCTCCTTCTCCTGCTCCTGCACATATCCAGCGGGGATATCCGGCAGTTTTGGGATTGCTGGGACTTCATTCTCATCATCGCTCCTGTTTTTGTTTGTGGTCAGTTTGGAGCACTTCAAAAAAGCGTCGCATTTCTGCCAAAAAGCCAAAAGCACTCACCAGTTGTCGCCGTCGTAGTTAGCCGCCGATGCTCTCTCCCAGCGCGCACTCTTCTGTCTGCCAACCTTCTCCTGGAAGCTCATTTTGTTTTGACTGTTGAGGTGGCGTTTTTGGTGTTTTTGGTGTTTTTCATTTATTTTCATTATTTGTTATTTTGCCAGACTCGGTAAGGGACACATTTTCGCGGATCTGGGAAATACCCGAATAATGGAATTAACACATTGAAAACATAGTAAATTCTTTATATTTTGATGACATTTGAGGTCAAAAGAAAAATGAGTGGCAGTTTGAGTGAGTGTGACAATGTACTTGTGCTTGAAGAATGGATCACTGACAGTTGCCCAAGTTGAACTCCCCGATGGCCCTGAAGACATCATTTCCTCCGTGAAGTTCTCGCCTCTTTACAATCACTTGTTAGTTGGTAGTTGGGATGGTGATGTATCATTTTACAACACTGAGCCTGACAGAGCTCAGAAGGACCCTCCACTGAGGATAAGCACTGGTGCATCAGTGACTGATTTGTGCTGGGATAGTACCGGAAGAAGAGCGTTCCTGGGTGACGTTGATGGTTTAATAAAAGAAATTGATCTAGAGAATGCAAGGGCATCTCAAACAATTGGACAGAAGCATAAAGGTGGGGTGCAAGCATTGGTAAACATTCCTGGATCAACGGGTCTGATGGTCTCCGGTTCATGGGATAAGACTTTACAATACCTCGACATAAGGTCTTCACAAACAGAAAGAGTTGAATTACCAGGGAAAGTGTTTGCACTTGATTCTACAAATGATAAAGTCGTAGTGGCCATGGATAATCGTATGGTTCACATTTATGATATCAAAAACCCGCATACCCCACTACAGGTTCGAGAAAGTGGCTTGAAATATCAAACAAGGTCTTTGAAATGCATGCCTAATGGCTCGGGTTATGCCCAAAGCTCCATTGAAGGACGTGTTGCCATTGAATATTTTGACCCATCTACTGAAACCCAAGCTATGAAATATGCCTTCAAATGTCATCGTCTCCCTGCTACTGACATGGATCTTGTGTCTCCAGTCAATGCTTTAACATTTCATAAGCGATATGGTACGATGTTCACTGCTGGTTCTGATTGTTATGTTTGTTTATGGGATCAAGTTGCTAAGAAGAGATTGAGACAATATTCAAAGTTTGACCAATCTGTTGTTGCATTGGATTTTCAATCAAAAGAGAATCAACCCGCCATTTTAGCAATTGGTACTAGTGACGATTCTTTTAAGACACAGGCAACCATTGATCAACCTTTCCAAAAACCACTAAAGAGTAAAGTGTACCTCAAATACTTGAATGACTCTGAAGGTGTTCCAAAGATCAAGAGATGAGCAATCGCCATTTTGATAATGAATAATGAGATGATATTTATACGATCAATAAATTACACACGTAGTCATACCATCAAAAACAAACAAAACATACTAATTGTCCAAACCAAACTATAGAAAAAAACACACAAAAACAGTTAAAAACCTAATATATAATAATGAAAACCCCCCCTGACATAAGAAAATACAACCATTAAAACACGTAACAAAGTAACCTTGATAAAGTACCGATGCTCATCTTCCAGGATCATCGTTTCCTTTCCCCTTATCGATGCTATGATCGAACAAATCTTGTACTAGTTCAGGGTTTTGCATATTCTTAGATGGTTGTGATAACGATCTCTTTAGACTTGTCTTCTTTATCGAAGGCTGCGTCGAAGATCTTGTTAATCTCTTCTTCTTAGTGCCCTTGTTGTTATTAGCAAAAGAATTCACGTCTGTCATAATGATTTGAAATTTGTTTTGTTGTGGTTTCTTCTTAGGAAGAGGAGCAACAATAGCTGCTGCTGCTGCTTGCTTTGGAGACCTTTGCTTAAAGTATCCCATTTTCGGTATAACTGTATCATACGAAGGTATTTTTGAAGCTGGGGTAGGAGAAGCTGGGATGATGTTATTTTTACTCTGGTCATCTTCTTTCACAGCAGAAGAGTTGATCTTGATGGTTGTTGGAGACGAGTTTAAAGTGGAGTTCTGTTGATGGTTATTTGGAGTTTGAAAAATCTCATTGGAATTGAACAATTGATTCTTCAAAGGTGTTACAGATTTTGTCGTCTCTATGTTCTTTAAGAAGTTTGGGGTATTGAAGTTGAGACTCAAATTTCTAAGTGGGGTTCTGCCCATGGGTGTTCTGTTGATTACTGGGGATTCGTTGATGATGTCTCTGTAGAATCTTTCTGGAGAGTTAAAGAACAGATCTATGTTGGTGTCTTGTGGATTGGACAAGTTTGGGATGTTACCAAGACCATGGCCACTGTTTGTTGGAGTGTTTGACAACATGTTGATATGGTTAGAAGCACCAACAGTTTGGATGATATGATTAGAAATGGGGGTATTCTGGAAGATCCCGTCCTGGATATTCCCCAGACTATTGACCCAAGACTCGTAGTCCAGCGACTGGTTTGGATTGTTTTGCATGTTCTGTGATTGATTGTTGTTGCCCATGATGATGGAAGAGTTGGGATGGATTCAGCTGAAAGAAAAACAAGGGAAACAGCAAGAGGATGGTTCCGGTCAAGAGCTCTCTATGTTGAATGCAGTAGCTGATTTATAGCGGCAATTTAATGGCAAATTTATAAGCGATTGTGGCGTGTTGTGTCTTTAAATCTTTTAAAGGTTTGTTTTGATTTTGTTTTGTTAAAAGTTCTTTGTTTACTTTCTCAGAAAAGAAAAAAGAAAAAAAAAACAAATTCGCGACAAATTCGCGAATTTCAAGCGTGAAATCCGATTTCAAGTCACATGATCAACTCCCCTCGGTTTTCGGTTCAAAACATAAAACGAGCTAAAAACACGGTAAAAAGATGATTTAGATAAAACATTGCCTAATCTCACCCAATTGCTCGCTTAAGAGGATACAGGCACCTCTATCTTTACTTTTACTTCCTCTTCCATCTCAGTACGGGCTTTCTATAGCCTCAACTTGTCCTGTTCTTCCCAAATTTCCCCCAAGTTTTCCAACATTTTAACACAAGCGGGCCAACCTCCACATTTCATTTAGATCACAAAGGTCTCTGCTTATCGCTACTGCTGTGCCATGGACTACTCCAACTTGCTCAAGTGGGAATCAGCTGACGACAGTAAGAAGTCCAAGAAGACTAATAGACTTTCAAGCTCGCACTCCACTTTATCGGTATTCCAAGATAACTTAACCAGTTTCTTTGGTAATAACTCAGAAGAGCAAGTTGATGAGGTACAGACCTCCACGCCTTCAAAATCCAAGAAAGAAACCAAGGAGGTTCCCCAAAACCAGGATGAAAGACCAGTGTCACACACGTCTACATCTTCCAGACCCAAATCACAAAGTTATATGGCAAATCAGTTGACTGATAAACTTGTGGAGAAATTCTTTGCTATGGCACTACCTACTGGTAGTGTCATTGATTCAAAGACAATCGATGAAAGAATCCAAACTGGTAAAACAAGACCACCATTCTCCATCCCAATTATGAGCAACAATTTCATAAGGTTAAATGCCAGACTATCAGCACCTTTTGAATTCATCGATAATGTCATCTATTTCTTCAGCTGGAGAAACCCAAGTTTAACAATCACATTGCTATTGATCTACACCAACGTTATTCTGAAACCAATCTCAACACTACTGAGTTTCCCTTTCTTCTTTCTGTTGACTTATATCATGACACCTTCGTTCAAAACACGACATGAGCCTGATCCATATACCGTCTTGGAAAAAGCTAATCCGGTTTTAGCTGAAGGTCCCGAGCTCAAGACTGCAGATGTACCTAAACCGGCACCCGAGATCTCTAGAGAGTTCATCTTAAACATGACTGATTTACAGAACCACATGCTGCTGTATGTTGATGCTTGGGACTCTTTTGTTGGAATGTTGTCCAAATTTGCCTATTTCATGGATGAATCCATCTCGGGATTCTACTTCTTAATGTTCTTCTTGTTTGCATGTCTGACGCTTTACTGTGGTGATTATATTATTCAATTTATTCCAATCAAGTTGATATTTATTGTTGTTGGCTGGGCTTTCACTGTATCACATCATCCATATTTCTATGATTATATCTTCAATTTGGTTTATTCTGAAGAGACTAGATTGTTCCTTGTGAAGAAAACCAACAAACTTGAAGGCTTCATCCATGCCAACTTTGAACAGATTGAACCTCAAGAGCAGAAAGAAGTTGAAGTTTATGAAATTCATCAATATAATGAGAATTCAAAAGAGTGGAATCTGGTTTTTTACTATAATGATGAATTCAGTAAATTTTCTCATGAAAGATTGAATTACAGTGCAGAATCTCCAATTGGTGCATCCTCCCTAAAACGTGTCAAGCCACCAAAGTCATGGGAGTTTATTGCTGGCGATAGTTGGAAGATTGACCTTGAACCAAAAAGATGGGTTGAATCTGGTTTCTTAACAGATTTCGTCTTGATTGATGATGAGACCAAATGGGTTTATGATATTGAAGAGCCGGGACAGGCAAGATTTAGAAGAAGAAGATGGATCAGGATTGCCACTAGACAATCAGAGATTCATACTAGTGATGACGATCACGAAAGTATTGATCTTTCGGTTCCTCCAGTTGAACTACAATCAAAGACGACTAATTTACAACCTGTGGTTGATTATTCAACTGTTCAATTGTGAATTTGAAGAAACTGGATTTAATACGTATAATTATGAAAGTAACGAGTTTTAGATAGAGAGGTTTTGTAGACGTCTTTGTAGACGTTTCTTGTTAGTCATGACCTTCTTAAACGCGTTGATGTTTCATCATCATCATCATCATCATCATCATCATCAATATCACCAATATGATGATCATAATGAAACTTGTTTGCTTACAACTTGGGAAAAGATTTGAAGCCAAATGACAAAACCGAATATCAAACTGGAATACAGGCCAATGCAAAACTATTACAAATCAACTCATTCAGTCATTATATTCATTATATTCATTAAATTTAGCTTTGCATGAATTGCTCCAGGCTCAATAGACTCGATTTCTTCTTATCCTCTTCATCCTTCTGTTTCTTACTACTCAGTAGAGTCGACAAATTGTTATTCTTTCTCTTCTTGGCTCTATCTTTACCTTTTGCCAACTTCTTTACTTGACTTGGCTGTGTCCACTCAGCAACAAATCCATCATTCTTCTTCTCCTCATCCTTCTTCTTCATCTCAGGTTTCAACAATTCATAGGTGGTACATTTTTGACATGAATGACAATAATACCGTAGTTTCCTATCCCTTGGCTTCCAATCTTTCTTTTCACTCTTCTGCGGCTTTTCGCCACTCTTGGACTTCTTCCCAAACACCACACGCATCGTCATATTGATACCAGGGATGAACACAGCAGAACAATGCTCACAGTATCGTCCTTCTAATGATGGAGGCATCTGATGCCCTTTTGAACCTGCAGCCTTGTGTAGCTGAGATGTGTAAAGAGAAGAGACTGGTGATAACGCCGGTAGTACATGAGAGTTATCGTAGATATGTTTCAACTTCTTTGTAGTGTCCATTTTGGGTGAATTAAAGATGTGGAAAGTTCTTTTTAATTTGATTAATTTGATTGATTTTACACATTTTTTTTACATTATTGGAATTAGTAATAATTTACGTAATAGCATATTGCTTACATAATCAATGCCAATTTGCTTATATAATCTTTTGACCTTATACCCATTAAATAAAGAATAAGATAAATCAAAGATCATTTATAAAAGGAAAAGAAGTCATAAAAAGGGGATACAGATCTTTTCAAAATGGAGACAGGCACAGTCAAGTTGAGCTCGAGTATAGATAACAACAAGAAAGTGAGTTCCTGTTTGTTTCTTCTTCTATCTCTTTAACACTAACAAAAAACACCACTATTAGACTCTACAATACATTCAAGATTTCACTTCTTTGATATTTGGGGTCTCTGCCGGTATACTTCAACTAGAGTCTCAATATGGGTTCCTGTTCTACTTTGTAACGTTTAATATTGTCAATGTGTTGGTGTTGAGCATTGGTGGGCTTAATTATTTCAGTCCCAGAGAGATTTGGTTCAATGGAATAGGGAGAAGTCTTACTGCCTTCTTGACAACTTGGACACTGAGTTATGCCCTTGTGCAAAGTTAGGGTTTACTACTTTGATGGGGCTGGTAATCAAATGCATGTGTGTTATTCTGTTTTGATGTTTTCTTCTCATTTTGTATCGTTGATAAAGACACCAATCAAGTAAACATTCACAAGAAAGAAGGCAACTGAACTATATAACAACCCTAAGAAGACGCTCTGGCCTTCAAACTCCAGTAAATAACCATGATATAGCCAGGCAGCCTGGCTCATCACCCAAAGCACAAGGCAACCAAGACCTTTCTTCAAGGAGAGTTTGCAATCGCCAATGTAACTAGGCAAAAAGATCAGATACCAAATAAAGTACTGTGAGGTCATCACCTTGTTGAAAGTGACAAATATGAAGGTTTGCAAGAACAAAGTGTTGATCGGGTTCTTCTTTGTGAATGCCAATGGGACTAACAAAGCACTTAATGACAATTGTGGAATGAATGCCAATTTCGTCAAGTCAATAGTATTATCAAACAGACCAGAAGATGTAAAGTACAATGACATGTTATAAACACTAAAATTATGTCTGTGATCTGTGCGTGACAAGTGATAAATGTACGAGTGTTCCAAGAATTCATATCCATAGATAGAGTACATCAAATAACTCAATCCAAGAAATGTCAATCCTGAGATGATACCAAAGGTCAAGGTCTTCTTATTGACAATAGCACGAGGTATTTGTGGTATGTTGGAGTAATTGGATAAATATAATAAGGCAGTAGGGACGTAGATGATTGGATAGATCTTGAAATGGACGCTTAGCCCACACCAAAAGGCACTCTTGACAACATCTCCTTTCAGCAAGTAATAAACAAAAAGCATAATGAACACAGTTAAAACACTCTCGGAACTACCACGGGTAGATATCGTGATCACCATTGGGTTCAAAAGCCAGATTGAGCTCAATACTAGTCTTTTATTCAACTTCAATTTCAATTTACAAAGTTGTAAGATCTTCATGATTAGAATACCAGTCAACAAATCACAAACAACAAAGAGCAATTTCCCGAACGAATAGAACAATGTTGTTGGTGTCAATAGCCATGCTAGCAGCGGTGTATAACGGTACGTCTCTCGTAAGTATGGAGACCCGCCTCTGGACACATATTTAGCAGCATCTGTAAAGACCAAGTAGTCAATATCGGTGTATTTGACAGGCATGTAGGCATCCTGGTAGAGCCCAAAGAGGAAGAACCCGGCTCTGAGCAGCAATGACGCTACCAGGAGGTTAGTGGTGGAGACCAGTGGCATCTCTGAGTGGGAATTATTGAAGGAGAGAAATCGGTGATGATGTATTGTAGATATATTGATATTGTGCTTATGTTTTTTCTGAGAAACAATAAGAGAAACATTATAACAAATATACTAAAAAGCCATAAAGCATCAAAAATATGTCTCAAGAAGAAGTTTACAGAAAGTTTGATGCCTACGACTTTGAACAGAATACTGATTTTAAAGTGAGTACCTCTTTTTCAGCTGCCTTTTTGGAATGTCCCATATTAACCTTCAATTAGACCGGTCTTGACCAAGTGTTTGAGTCCTATTTGGACCAGATCAATCAGAACAATGATGGCAGGATCAATGAGATTGTAAGGGAGATCCCAGCTGCTGAGAAGGCCAGGTTGATTCTTCAGGCCAAAGTGTTCTTCTTTTGCTCAGCCACGGGTGAGATCTTAAACATTGAGGACTATGAAGAGTGGAAGACTGCTAAGAAGGAAGATGTTCAAGATGTTCAAGATGTTCAGGAACCTGAATACTCCTCAAATTACCAGGAGATTGTTAAATTGATTCTTGAGGGAAAGAAGGTTCCAGGCATCAAACAGATCCCTGATACAGTGCTTGAAGGTGAAACAACAGAGTCTAAAGTTGGTCAGAGACGTAAGCCATGGGAGAAGGCTGAAGAAGAAGAAGAAGAGAAAATTGAGGTTGAAGTTAAGGCCCAAGACAAGGACAAAGAAGAAGTTGAAGTACAACTTCCTGTATAGACCAGATGTTTGTCCCCATAACAGTATTAATGATCTCTGTTGGCGGGTAGTAAATGTCTTATGTTATATATATATAACCGGAGAAGAGTAAAGATCAGTCATTTGAAAGGAGACAAATCTTCACTTTATAATCTTTGGTGGTTTTGTGGTTTTGTGGTTTTGTGGTTTCTGTGGATATGTTTTCCAATTTGGAAATAAACCACAAAAGATCATTTAGAGAAGCCTTTTCTTCTTTGTATTGTTTCATCACTTCCAACGCGTTCTCTCATCGATTGGTTTATAAGTACGTCTTGGATCCCTTTTGACATGTGTTGGAGACCTTATAGTATTATCAACTTTCCTTCTAATGAAGATGAGGACAAAGAAAAGAAATCACTAATCATGCGATGTCTTTCTAATCCTCCATCTTGCAATTTTCATACTACAGTTTCAAAGTATGTTTCAATATCTAGAGGGCATTGATAACTCTTTGAATCGGAAAAAGTACCCTTTTCACCTCCCAAAATTGTAGTTAGTTTTGTTCTTATCTTTTCATATCAAACATCTCTAAAAAACTGGAGGGATGGGAACTCCTATCGCACATCAGCTTTTTTCTTTGTATTGGTTCTCTGCACTGACTCAGCAACTAGCAACTTCAGTCCTATTTGATATTTTGATCTGTGGATTAAGCTGAGAGATATGTGTTTGATCTGTGTGGGGTGAATGGTTTCAACTATGTAGATGCAGCACCTGTCAATCTCAGCACAGCCTCAAAAGCAGCTAGGGCAGCAGCGTTTGCAGGGAACGATCTTAATATCGAAGGAACAAACCCCTTAACAAACCCTCTTGCACCTCTCGTTTGATAAATCTCCCTTACAGCAGCTCTCCAACTCTTGAATGATCCATCAAATTTATCATTCGCCAGTACATAACTCTTCACCACATCCACTGGATACGCCGTGGTCCAGAAACAAGATGCACTTAACCCTCCACTCCAGAAATTTACAGCAATATCACTCATGTTGGTATTATTCTTGAAGAAATTAGTAAAAGTGAAATATGTGCCCCACCAGACGATGAAATTTGTTCTAAAGATCAATGTTGAAAGTAAACCTTTGTATAAACCATGGATACCAACACCTTTTGTCTTGTAGACATCTTTGATGACACTTATTGGGCCATCATATTTCTCAGCACCTTTAGCACCGTATTGGACTTGTAATTTAACTTTCACCAGTTCAACAGGAGCAGCAATGAATGATACAGTCCAACCGGCAAGGACACCAGCAAACATATGTCCTTTTAAATCCAGTTTCTCACCATGATATAAATGCCTCTGAATGATTCTTCTATAATTGTGTAAAGACCCCAACATACAACTATCCATAATGATCCAACCCCATAGTGGAGGTGTAAACCCAAGAAAGAACCCACGGACACCCTGGGTCTTCAATGTCTTGTAGCAACAGTCCAGAGGACCTTTGAATTGCTTGGAATCTGTCTGAAGACGTACTTTGATGGTATCGAAGGGATGACCTACAGTATTCTTTGCGACACCACTGAAAACACCAGCAACGAAACCAATATACCCACCAGGGGCCTGTTTCTTCTTGTTCTCCTCCTGTTCACCCATTTGCTTGACTTTTTAGGAGCTTTTAGGAGCTTTTAGCGTGGGGATCTTTAGAGTGAAATTGATTGTTTATGATAATTTTCAGTTTTTGGTTTTTCTCGATACAAATAGCCGGTGATCGGGCCGTTAACGGCCTGGACCTAGTATTAAATTTATTAAAGAATTAAAGGATTAAAAGATTAAAAGATTAGAAGATTAAAGACAAGACAAGATAAATGTTCACATCTAAAGCAATATATAAAATGAAGGTATTTAATATTTAATGAGCTAACAAGTAATAACAAGAAATAAGATCTATTTTTGTGATTACATAATCACAATGTATGACGTAATCATAAAATTCGCGAAAATTCGTTGAAAAAAAAAAAAAAAACATCAAATTTGTGTTTTTGATAGAAAATAACCCCAGAAACAGCAGAAACAACAGAAAACAATAGTTTTTAACCCACAGAAACAAAGCATTGAAATAAAAGAAAAGAAAACACAAAATGTCCAACAGAAGACTTTCAATGGCTGAACGCCGCTCTTCCATGAGCACGCCTGACACGGCCAATGCTACACCCCAACCACCGGAAAGAAGACCGAGCGTGGTACCGCATTTGGCTGGTTTGGAGAAACCATTGCCTGAAACCATTCCTGATCAATGTGACGTTGTCATTGCTGGTACGGGGCTCACTGAGTCCATTTTGGCTGCTGCATTAGCTTGGCAGGGTTCTAATGTGTTGCATATCGATAGTAACGACTACTATGGTGACACTACTGCCACTTTAACCATTGATCAGTTGAAAACTTGGGTTGCAAATGTAAACAAAGGAGAGATTCATGGGTATAAGGATGCAGTGGTATACATACCTGGTGGTAATGAGATCAAAAGCAGAGATTATGGGATTGATTTGACTCCAAAAGTGTTGTTTGCTAAATCCGATTTGTTATCATTGTTAATTGACTCTAGAGTTTATAAATATTTGGAGTTTTTATCCTTAAGTTCCTTACATTTTTATGAAGATGATAATTTTGAAAAAATTTACAATACAAAACAAGATATTTTCACTAATCAATCTTTATCTTTGATTACCAAGAGATCTTTAATGAGATTTATCAAATTTGTCTTGAATTGGGAAAATGAATTAGAGATATGGAAAGATTATAAGAATAAATCAATCCAAGTTTTCCTAAATGATAAATTCAAATTTGAAAAAAACCAACTTTATGAATTGATCTTTTCTATTGGTTTATGTCAAAACTTGACAATCAAGACTCCAGAGGCATTGGCAAGAATTAAGAGATATTTGGTTAGTTTCGATGTCTATGGTAATTTCCCAATCATGTACTCCAAATATGGTGGTGCTGGTGAAATCTCACAAGGTTTCTGCAGAAGTGCAGCTGTTGCTGGTACAACTTATAAGCTAAACACTAAACTAACCTCTTTTGATTCCACCACCAAGATTGCTAAATTCTCAGATGATTCTAAAGTTTTGGTTAATGAAAAAATTGTTTTATCTCCATCACAAACTTCAATTATTGAACCTGGTGAATATGAGATTCAAAGATTAACTGTGATTGTAAAGAAAGATTGTAAAGAATGGTTTGAAAATAACGAATATGCAGCCATTGTGGTGTTTCCAACTGGATCATTACCAAATAACAATAAAGAAGCTGTGCAAGTGATAATAATGGGTGAAGGTTCAGGTATAACTGCCCCAGATACTTGTGTATGGTATTTATCCACTATTGAAAAGGGTTCTAAAGGTCGTTATGATTTAGAAAATGCTTTAAAGTTATTAGAAAAGTCAATTTTGAGAGAAAGTTCTAATATTGCTGAAAATGAGGGAATATTCCAAGATAATGGTGCTTTAAACTCAGTAAAACTTGGTCAATCATTCAAAGATTTCGTTCCTATTGAAAAGATTCAATATTTACTTAAATTATATTACGTTCAATTTACAAATACACCTCATCAAGGAATAGTTGATCCAAAGATTATTAGATCCACTATCCAATCTTTGAAAGATTACTCCACCTCCACAATGAAACCAACAAATCAAGAAGATGATTCTGTGATATTTTCCACATTACCATCAAGTGAAATTTCGTATGATGGTTCTATTACAATAGCTAGAGCTTTATATGAAAAGATTGTTGGTTCAGATGATGATTTCTTTGATGTTGACTTTGAAGATGATGATGAACATAAGGAATCTGCTATAGACAATGATGATGATAATGATCCAGTTGAGTTTGCTGATGATATGGAGCTATAATATATCGATTCATTTTCTGAATATATATAGAATTACTGACTCCTACTCTTCTGTCAATTTTGTAGCGTGTCATTTGTTACATAATCTGTGGTGTCTGGATGTTTTGTTTTTAATTAAATTTTTAAAAAAGCAGAATTTTTCCTGGTTCGCGCCACATTTTTCGCGAATTTTAAAGAAAAAACACAAACAAACTCAAACAAAAAAAATTCAAATGAAATTTTTCACTTTTAAAAAAGATTTCAATTTAACAAATTCTTTTAATAAAAAAAGTACTGAGCAGTTATTTCCCTGTCGAAGAAGTCTTATTAAAAATAAAAATGTCTGACGTTGAACAAGTTGAACAAGTTGAACAAGTTGCCGTTGAAGAATCCGGTTCCATCTCAATTGAAGATGCCTTAAAAGCTGTTTTAAGAACTTCATTAGTTCATGATGGTTTAGCTCGTGGTTTAAGAGAATCTTCCAAGGCTTTATCCAGAGGTGAAGCCCAATTAGCTGTTCTATGTGAATCTGTCACTGAATCCTCAATTGTTACTTTGATTGAAGCTTTATGTAACGAACCAGAACAAAAGATTCCATTGATTAAAGTTTCTGATGCCAAATTATTGGGTGAATGGGCCGGTTTAGGTAAAATTGACCGTGAAGGTAATGCTAGAAAAGTTGTTGGTGCTTCTGTTGTTGTTGTTAAGAACTGGGGTGCTGACTCTGATGAAAGATCAATCTTGATTGACCATTTCTCAAACCAATAAGCGTGTCGACTTTGATTTCTTTCTGTTGAAGAAGAAAGTTGTGCATGTTTTTTGTTTTTAATGAATTTTAATAGTTTATTAAGGCAAGTTTGTAGTATTTATGTAGTCTTTATTGTGATGATATATTCTATAAAAAGATGGGAACATCAATGTTGATATCATCTTCAATATCTTGGACAGTATGTTGTTGTATCTGTATCTGATCATCCAATTTGAATCTTTTTTTCAATTCTTTTATTTGTTCATCTTTATCCACCAATTGTAAGATTTGAAATTCAATCACAGTACCATTATAACCATTTGGTAATTCATCAATCAGCTTCCCACTTAATAAACTTAAATTCAACAATGTATCATCTTTTTGAAATTTACATTTCGTTGAAATCTTTAAACTCTTTAAACATTTCTCAAATATTGAAAACTTGTAACTTGATAAATCCATATCTTTAGACATTTGTAATTTCTCCAAGATTGATTTCTCATTAGGTAAATATACAATACTTTCTCCCATCTCACTTTTCGATACAATGGCAAATTTGGGTCTTGTCTGTATATCACCATATAGATACAATTCCTCTGAATTCATATCTTTTAAATCTCTTAATGAATCATAAAGAACATCACATTGAATTATCCCTTCCATCTCCACTTCATTCATTTCAAATTGAGGCATCTCTATTTCAACAAACGTATTGAATTCACATCGTTCCATGATTTTGGAATCTTCAAATATCAATATGAAAGGGTCCCCTTTGGCCTTATAATGGATCGTACATTCAACATTATATGATTGATTTAATGTAAGACTCTCAACAATGGGTTTTAAATCAATGGTGAATGTGACTGGATCTCCTTGGAATTCGTATGTTGTGAAGAGGTTCTTCTCTAGTGTAAGGGATACTTGTGATGTTAGTGGGGAGGGGAAGGATGGATAATAATGAGTGAGAGATTTCACTTACTTCTACTAATATGTGAATCTTGGGAAGTTACCATAAGACCATCTGAGTCGATATTGAGCAATGCCTTACTCGAAACAGCAGTGATACAACTCAGAAGTGTGGCTATGTGTCCGATACTATTCGTTGTCGCTGTCAAAGTCTCCATTTTCTTGAGTTTTCCTCAGCAAAATGTGGCAAATGCTCTTTAATATTATACTTAATCTAATTGGTGATGTTCTTTGACTTCCTAATTGGGAAGTGTTATGGGCTGCAGGTGGAAGATTAATTTGAGACCATTAAACAACCATTAAACAACCATTAAACCAGAACAAATTCACACTAAAAACTACTTAAAACACTTAAAAACGCCACTCAGCCACCACCAGCTATGAATAGAAGAAGAAAAGGACTTCTGGGTCTCGGAATTGCCGCTTTTGCCACCCTCACGGCCACTGCTGTGGCGTTATATTACTTCACACAACAAGATGAATTACAAGACAAGGACAGAAAGTACACCAGAAAGTACACTAAAAAGCCCATAACCATTGTGCTTACAGAGTCGGTTCTTAGTTCCAAACTTCCGATCAATGAGATCCTTAGCAAGACTCAGAATATTGTGTTTGTATGTCCCATCGAGGCAGAGATTTCTTTGGATGAGACAATAACATATAAACTTATCCCTTGTGAAACCGAGGATGGTCTTTGGTCTATTGTCAAACATTTACAAAGTGATACGATCTTTGTCGTTAGAGATGATCTGGCACATGATATTCCTTTAGGGATTGAGAGATTTGTTGGCAACATTGTCCAATTGGACCAAAACTTTACAGCCATTAATGAGAGTATACTATCATTCATCATTTCATAAAAAAAAACACACACATCATGCTATGTCACGCTTGTTACCAAATACAACACCCTCTGTAGTTTGGCTCGCTCCCTTCATGTATCCATACTCCATTGAACTCCAATTGGTTGTCAAGTTCTTTGGTTTCTTAGGCACCATTGGAGGTTGTTTCTTTGATAATTTAGGTCCAATCACTGGGATTTGTGGGTTTTTATCATGGACATAACGTGAAAGGGACACAATGGTTTGAAGAACAGATGCAATATCAACTTCTTCATATAAATCTACTGTAGCAAACACTTCATCTTGTGGAACACCATATTGTTTAACAAAAGTGATGAATTGAGAAATATTCTCCATTTGTACAAAGGGCATCTTACTTTCTTTCACCTTGGTATTACCACCAATGGAATTTGCCAATTTCCCTAAAACAATACCAGTTTTTAAAGAATTTATAAAATCTAATTGTGGTAATGGTTCATTAATAACATTAAATATCCATTCTTGTGCTTGTTGTGCTAATTTTGTATCGAATTTCGCCCTTCTTTTCTCCCTTAAGTCTTCATCTAAGGAAGAAACATCGGCTTTTAAAGCATAAGGATCAATAGGATGATTCATTGGTATTTACACTGATTGTTTGCAATAATTGGACATAATTCACTATTTATATTTTATTTGAAAAAAGGTCTGCCAATTCCTAATGTGTCACTAATTTAGGCTATTTTAATATAAACAATAACAATTAAAAAAGAATCAAAACATTGGAATTTTGGAAATTTGGTTGTGTTTTTGTTCTTTTTGGAGGAAGTTTTGGGCTGTGAATAATCTGAGATTGTGTTTAGTCTTTGTGAATTGTTTGGTTTCCATTTCTTGTGTTTTTTTCCCTTTTAAAATGGAATTTCTCAAGTCCCTTTGGCCTAATTCTTGTACAAATGTGATAACAATTCCTCAACATATTGAAGGAGAACTTGAAGATGATATAGATTTGAAAGTGAAGGCATTGATTTATATATACAAGAGACTTGAGATCAACAAATTACCAAGTTTCCTTCAAGATGAAAATGGAGTGTTTGATATGAAATTGACATTGACATTAAAATTAAAGGATAATGATAATGATAATGACACAAAATTGGATGCTATATATAATGTTTCTGAGTTTGAACGACTATTGTGTGGTGATGAGCATAGGATCCTAGTTGATTGGTTTAAAAATAGGTTCAGAGCCATTTGTATCTTATCAGGGGAGCCTAGTTATACATTTGATAGTCAATTGGGTAAAGGATTTAATTTTAAAATATTACCATCAAATGCTAATGATCAAGAATATGTGACTCAGATAGTGGATAGTGATCTTTATTTGGAACATTCTATTGATAGAAACATCAAGGTGAAGTTATTATTGGAGATTATTTCACAACAAAGACAATTAAGACCAAGTTATAAGAAATCATTTAATAAGAATGATAGAGCCAATATTATACTTGAATATTTACAAAGATTAAGTGAACAAGTCCAAATCGAAAGAATATATAGGGCATCAATCACTTCAAAATTGGATTCTAAACCAAAATTGAATGTTATTGCAGAGATTACAGAGAATGACGATGACTTTGATCAAGAGAATGGTGTTCAATTATTTCCTTCTAATAGATCTTCTAGATCTCCTTCTAGGTCTCCAAAGAGAAATTCAGGACAAGTCCTATCACCTTTAAACACAGGATTATTACCATCATCAGCAACAAAACTAACACCACCTTCATCACCTACTAAATTAAGATCAAGATCTTCATCACCTATTAAATTGAAAAAGAAACAATCAATGACGTTATTGAAGATGGATAAATTAGTGGATGAAGTCATTAATGAAGATGAACTATCAAAGGATGAATTATCTTTAATTAGACAACAATCAGAACAAGCTGTGCTGTTCAGAGTTGAAAGGGAAAGGAAATTATTGAGAGGGTAGGGTTAAAACAAGGTCATATACATATACATACACATAACAATTTACATTTTATATTCTTTATATATACAAGAACATCACCACCATCACCTTAATCTCCATTAAACTCTATGTCTAACCTTTTGATCAACATGTAATGGAGACCAAACACCTCTAACACTCTCATTGATACTCTCCACTTTACTGTTTCTCTTTCTTAGGATCTCACCACTTGATTCTTTCAACAAGTTCAATTTGTTTTGAACATTATCAACATTTAAATTTCTAATACAAATGGCCTTTTCACGTCCATTGATATATTCACCTTTTATCACTGGATGACCTGACTTTTGGACGATTCTAAACTCAATCTTTGGATTATGGGATGCATATTGGTCGAGTCTTTGTACTAAAAACTGTCTTAACCCTGAAGAAGAACCACCAGCCTTGTCATATTGTAAGACTATTCTTTTACACTGATGGTGTTAGTGTGTCTTTTCAATCTTGAATGGACTAAATGAAGAAATCCAAAGCACTTACGTGGAGCACAAAGGCACCGACACCGTTCTGGATCACAGGAAGGGTCTTTATAGCTTTAATAGGCATTGTTTTGTATCTTTTGTTTGCTTTGATGTTTGTATAAGTCTTTGTTAGTTGGAGGTTTTTTTTTATTTAATGAAAAATTTATATTAGTAACAGTTATATGGACATAAACACACATAAACACACACCAACGCCACAGTCACATGTTCAAAGGTCTTAGAACACTGTGTACAATGTCCAGACCAATTAATGATTATAAGAATTGGAACAAAGAGCAGTTGATTGCCAGAATTGCCGAATTAGAAGGTGTGAAGGCTAAACAAGCTAAAGACACTAAAGAACAACCCAAATATATAAAGAAACAGAAACCTTTTGTATTTGATAAATATAATAAGAGATTTATTGCTTTGAAGTTCAGTTATTTGGGTTGGAATTATAATGGTCTTGCCATTCAAAAGACACCAACACCTTTACCCACCGTTGAAGGTGTTCTTATTGAAGCTTTAACTAAATGTAAATTCATTCCAAATGATGATTTAAATAAAGTGAAATTTAGCAGATGTGGTCGTACAGATCGTGGTGTTAGTGCTCTGAATCAAGTTGTTTCATTACAAGTAAGGTCTAATCTAACTATTGAAGAACAAAAGGATCCAAAGAATGATTCCAAAGAGATTGATTATATTAATGTCTTGAATCATTTATTACCTGATGATGTCAAAATCCATTCCATTTGTTTAAGACCAATTGAAGGATTTGATGCAAGATTTAGTTGTACTTCAAGACATTACAAATATTTATTCCATAAAAAGGGTTTAGATACAAGTTTAATGTCTAAAAGTGCTAAATATTTCCTTGGTGAACATGATTTTAGAAACTTCTGTAAAATTGATGGTTCAAAACAAATTACAAATTATAAAAGAACCATTTTACGTGCTGAGATTAATCCAATTGGTGATGGTGATGGTGATGATTTCTTTGTGTTTGATTTACAAGGAACTGCATTCTTATGGCATCAAGTTAGAAATATGATTGGTATCTTGTTTCTTGTTGGACAAAAATTGGAATCACCAGAGATTGTTAAAGAGTTATTAAATGAGGAATTACATCCAGTTAAACCAGTGTTTGATATGGGTTCAGATTTACCATTGGTATTATATGATTGTATTTATCCAAAGATGGAATGGAAATCTGCTAATCAAAATTTAAAATCAGAGAAAACTTCCACCATTGTTTATGCTAATTGGATGGAATATAATATCAAGACTCAAGTTGCTATTATGATGCAAAAGTTGTTTCCTGAAGAAAAGGATAAATTAAGAATCAATGTTGGTGATGGGAAGGGTAAAGTTGTTAATGAATATGTTCCTGTTAACAAAAGAGATCGAATGGAATCGTTTGAGATTGTAAATGAAAGATGGAAGGATAGAAAGAGGTTAAAGAAGTGATTGATAATATAATAAATATAATTAGTTTTAATAAATAAGTAGATAGAGAAGTCATAGACTCATTGGCAATAAGATAGCACCAACTTGATTAGGACGTTCAGTGGCTAAAAGATCAAAATTCCTAGCAGCATTCTTAGTGTCACTAATCTCCAATCTAACACCAAGTTCTCTAAATAATTCCAAGTTCTCTTCACTTAATAACCTTGATTTTGAACCTAATCCAACAATGAATAGATCAGGTTGTGGATTAATCAATTTCAGGACATTAAGATCCAAATCAACAATATGACCTCTTAGCTTGAGTTTCGGTTGGAATTGAAGGATCTTATTCGATAGAAGCAATGCTGCGTGAGTACAGGGAACTAAAGTACCATTGGAGAAGATAATACCTTGATTGGTGATCTTATCAATGTTGTTTGTTGGTTGCTTGGAGTCTGCAAGGATGTTTAAAGTGTTCATGATTGTTTCGTTGTGGAGAGTTCTAGTGAAGTGAAGCATTCTTCTGGCTGGGACATGGAACAGATTAGTATTCATCATGGGCGTTGGGTGGTGGGTTTTAGGGGTTTTGTGCTTCTTTGTGGGTTTTGTACTGATGAAATGATCAAAATTTGGTATAATTTCCCAAATATATATATTTAATACAAAAACATTTACTATTCCACATTTCTCTATTAAATATTAAATATTAAAGATGACATTGTCACCTTGTCACTGTTGCTAATTCACACATACTCTCTCTCTCTTTAAAATTGTTTAATTGTTATTCCCTTTTGGTAACCACAGTTACAAACTCATCACCTTAAAAAATTTAATTAAAAGATTTATACCAAAAGCATACACATAGACAAAAGACCACTGGAAGGAAACAAAGAAAGAAGAAAGAAAGAAACACACAAAAGAAAGAAGAATGAGCAAGACACTTTCCTGGGATTCCTTGAAATGTCCCCTTTCTCCCTGGTTATGTTCTGCAATCACTTCATTGGGCTTTGAAGAAATGACACCTGTACAAGCTGCTACAATCCCTCTCTTCAGTCAAAATAAAGATGTTATTGTCGAAGCTGTCACTGGATCCGGGAAAACACTGAGCTTTGTGATCCCCCTGCTGGAGAAAGTCACTAGACTCCTTGAAGAAGGGGCAGGTACTGGTGTTTTGGCTATTGTCATCTCTCCAACAAGAGAACTTTCATTACAAATTGATAAAGTATTTAAAAGTGTTCTACAATTTAATGATAAGGAGCAAAATATCAGAACTCAATGTATCGTTGGTGGTGTTCAATCATTACGGGATGACAAGAGACAGTTTGCAATGGAGAAACCTCAAGTCTTGATTGCAACTCCGGGGAGATTAGCTGAATTCTTGACTCTTAAGATGGGATCTAATTTAGAAATGTTGGTTCTTGATGAAGCTGATAAATTATTAGATCTAAACTTTGCCAAAGAGATGAATACAATCTTCCCCCTGCTTCCAAAACAGAAAAGAATTGGTTTATTCAGTGCCACAATTTTAAATGCTCAAGAAAACTTTCATAAAACTGGGATTAGAAATCCAATAAAGATTGTTGTTAATTCAAAGAATCATAAACCAAAATCATTACAATTAAACTATTTAATTACTAAACCAGAAGAGAAGATCTTAAGATTATTCCAAATTTTAAATCAATTCCATTTCAAGAAATCAATAGTTTATTTCCCAACTTGTGTTAGTGTTGAACATTTCTATACCATTTTTAAACAGTTGATTCATGATAATCAATTACAATTCCAAGTGTTCTCCCTTCATGGGAAATTGAAAACCTCATCCCGTATAAAGACTTTACAAAACTTTGAAGATTCAAGTGATGGTAAAACCGTGCTAATGACCACAGATGTCGCTGCTAGAGGTATTGATATTGATAACGTTGATTTAGTGGTCCAATTAGACCCACCAACGGATCCAGATGTGTTCTTACATAGATGTGGTAGAACCGGTCGTGCTAATAAGGTTGGTCAAGCAATAGTGATGTTGAATCAAGGTCGTGAAGAAGATTATATTGATTTCTTAAAAGTGAAACAAATCGAATTGGATGAATTGGAATTAAGTTCTGATGGTATCATTGGAAATTTTCAAGATCAATTATTTGATTGGATGAAATTGGATAGAGCAAGACATGATAAGGCTGTGAGATCTTATGTTTCATTTGTGAGGTATTACTCCAAACATACTGCATCCTCTATTTTTAGATTGCCAAACTTGGATTATATAGGTTTGGCAAAGATGTATGGTGTGTTAAGACTACCAAAGATGCCAGAGATCACATCTCATGTGAAGGATATTAAAGATGGTTTATATTTGGACTTTAATTTTGATGAATATACTTATAAAGATGAAATCAAAGAGAAGGAAAGACAAGAAGAATTAAAGAAGGAAAAAAGAAAAGAAGAAAGAAAGAAGAAGAAGAAAATAGAAACTATTAGTTGGTCGAAAAAGATTCAATCTAAGGAAGACAAGTCTGAAAGAGTGGTCAAGAGAGAAAAAAGAGAATTGGAACAAGAATTGGAACAAGGAAGTGATGAAGAAGAACAAGATTGGAAAGATTTAGTTAGACAGAATAAAAAGAAGAAGAAGGAAGATGCTGGAATAGCAATGTTTGATGATCTATGAGATTATATAATTTATAGTTAACAATATATAGTGTAATGGGAATCAAAGGGTAAGCTTGTATATTTTACCGACGGTTGAATTACACCACCGCGGTATTTTGAAATTAATATAAGCATGAAAACATCAAAATGAAATTAAAATATATTTAACTTTCTTAATTATAAATTAAAGAAAAACCTCCAAATCACTCAATCAATATATATACTATCTATATCACAATACATAAAGCTTCTTTTAATATTTTATTGTGGCCATAACTTGTATTAGGGATATTATTCTTATCCCAATCGGGAAATTCACATACTTAAGATCATTACCCGGACCTCAGATGGGCAAAAAACAAATAATCAGTACATAGCCAAATAACCAAATAACCATATGTTATATATATATATCTTCCTAAAGAAAGGCCCACGCCAAAAAATGCTCTCCACAACAGTCCAAAGTGCAGTCAGACGCCAACTGTTCCGCTCGTCAGCCCTTGGTCTTCGCTGTGTCTCCTCCACTGTCCCACCTGCCCCAGTTGACCCAAAGGACCTGTCATGGACAGAGTTCTTCAAGTTACGTAAACAGGAACGTTCCATTAACTTGGCCTCCTCAGTGACTACTGCTCTATTGACTTCTTCAGTATCTTGGAACTTCATCTCACAGGTTGAAATTGACCCAACCCAAATGATTTTTGGTTTCGATCCGTTCATGATTTGTATCGCTGGATTAATGGCCACTGGTGGTGTTGGTTACTTGTTAGGTCCATTATTAGGTTCTGTTGCCTTCAAGATAAAGAATAAAGACATCTTACCACAGTTTGCTAAAAAGGATAAGGAATTCCTTCAAAAGATTATGGCTAATAGAGTCAACCCGTCTTTCCAAAGTTTTAGCAATCCTGTTCCTGATTATTATGGTGAAAAGATTTCAGATATGAAATCATATAGAAATTGGCTAAGAGATTGTCATGCTTATAACAGAAAGGCCAAAGAATTCTTATGATCTTTCCAAGTAACACGAAACTCTACACATCAACATTTGTAAATAATTATATTCATGAAATGAAATAACATAACATAACATAACATAACATATTTCTAATCTATAAAGTTGTAAATTAAACTAAACATTTCGTAAATCACATTAAACCAATTCCCATTCGATACCAGTGACATCTTTTAATCGTAACAAGATATCCTCCATGGCACTAAACAACCCCAATTGTTTCATTTCACCATCAAAGGAATGCAACATCCCAACACACCCTAAACCTCGCTTGTCCTGCAAGTCATTCAATATCAAACTACCACTATCACCACCATTGGCGAACAAGGGCTCTTTGGCACTGACAACAAACTCTGAGGTTTGTAAATGTCCGTCCAACCAATAAACTAGTTTCAAACCGTTAATCTCACCAGAAGTATGTCCCGTTGCTGCACCAATCTTAAAGATCTTATGATGTGATGAAAATTGGGATTTAGGAATCCATTTCACAATTTTGGAATTTTGAAAGTTCAAATGTAATGGTAATGAATCATCTTGTTTATTGGTTATGAATGAATTTTCAGATTTCAATGAAGAATTAACCTTCACTATAGCAATATCACTAATCTTATTTTGAATTAAGATCCGTTCACCCCATATCACTTGACCTAATTCCAACTCATAACCATCACAATTGCCAATTTCTAAATCGAATGATTTATACTCAACACTGGATTTAGGAAACTTGTCACGTTCATCAAGTAGAGCACATCTATAAGTTTCAACCATTGGCTTCGAAGGAACATTAACTTTTGGATATGTTTCATCATTGATCAACACATGGGCACAAGTTATACCAAATTTTGAATTCTTATACTTCAATAAAGTATTACTTTTCAAACCTGTAGGAATAATTGGCTTCAAATAACCCCCAAGGGTACCACTTGTCTTCAAACTCGTCGACGAAGACACTGACAATGAGATTTCTGGGGATTTCTTATCAGGAATTTTGAAAGGAGGTTTAAACTTCATGATTTTATCACTATTACATAGTTTAATGAAATTCTTTACAACAAAGAAATGAACCTCTGGGAACTTTTCAATAAGGGCATTGACAACATCATAATGTTCCGATTGTGGTTCAGGAAGACCAAACATAATCGAAAGAACACTCGTGCCATTTGTTAGACCTCTCATGATTGGAGCGATGAACGCACCTTGTTGGTCTGAGATTATCGATGAGTTTGACATGGAAATTTTGTCAAGAACACGTTCAACTAGTTCAACATTATGGTCTGATTCTCTTGTCTTGACAATAGCAAAGTTGGAAATGAATGGAACAGTTTCATTTGGACCATATTCTAAATCAATGTTCAACTCTTTTAAAAACTCAACCAATTTTCTAATCAACAGCTTCTTTGAGCTCAGATAAACATCAAATCTTAGATAACAATCATGAAACTGTAATACCACTTTCAGAAGCTTGACAATCTCCGGTTTCAACTGTTCTTCTTCACATCGTTCCAATTTCTTATTCTTGAAACAATGATCCAACAACTCAATCAAAGACATGGTGGCTTTGGAAACATTAACCATATTCTGACCTAATCTATCCACAAGCTCTAGAACGTTCTCATTCAACAATACCAACTCAGCCAAAACCTGTTCTTGATTCAACATTTCAACTTCTTCCTCAACTTCCTTACCCTTTATACTCATCTCACTGTACTTATCAGCATTAATGACCCTCAAAGGTCTCCCAACATCGCCACTCAAGAACCCAAATCCCTGTTCTTCATCCTCATTTACCAGGTCCAGTACCTCGCCGTCATGGCGTTTCTTGTTGCTTCTGGAAGTGGAAGGATTAGTAGAAAAGGTGTCAATGGTGCCATGGCCTGAAAAGAGAGAGTTTGCCCTCGTGGAACCACTTCGACGGGATTGTGAATCCTCTTCGTCATCAGAATCCTTCCCTTTGAAAAAGCGCTTCATCGTTTACTGTTTGTGCCTAATGAAGCTCTTGACTTTTGTTGTTGACGGTTTTGTTCCAGTGATTGTTTAAATTCGTGACTTTTTTTTTTCTTGCAAATTGCCCCAATATGTACGATAAGAAATCATAGTGCCGTATCATGGGGAAATTGCCTTAACAAAGAAAAAGAAATTAGCCAGATAATTAGAAGGAAGGTCCGCGCCATCAGAAAAAGAATCACAACCAATTCTTTTGAGTCTTTGGGTCTTTTCAAGTGACGATTATATGGAATGCCTCTTTCATAAGGTTTAAGCCCGTCAATAGAGTTCCACATTGATCGGTTCTTTTAATTTATCCGAGTCCGATTCAGGAGACTCGAGAGACTCCGGAACAGGGAAATTGTTCCGTAAGACCTAGACTACTCAACCCAGACCAGCGGGGCACTAGGGCCTTTGGGAGCGAAAAAAGTTGGTCGTACAGTTAAGTTGGAGTCTAGGTGAGAATTAAAGTTTCAGGTCCTTGGCCTGTACTCAGCGTTTACAGGAGTTCTTTGGGACTAGGACAAAGATCCGAAAAGTGAAAAAGTCTGGGGTATCGAGAGATATCAAATAACTTTTATAGAGTCCAGATCAGACAAGGCTACTTGAAGTCTTTCCAGGACATGTATATCGCTTTCTAACTTTGGGCTCAGTCCAAGCGCAATGCCAGATTTCAAATAATCTACATATGTGTCAAAACATACACTACACTATGCAATAAGAAAAGAAACATGTAATAAATTTATACACGCACACACATGCAAGAAAGCACCTTACCAATCCTTACTACATAAAACCTCAGAAATGTACAGAATTCTAACATAATGCTCAAATAAGCTCTTGAAGAATTCAATGACATCTTTTCTCAATTTCAACTCTTGGTCAAACTTGAAAACGTTAAACTTCGCCATATTGCCCGCAAGGTAATCATTATATGTTCCCTTCTTTTCATTGATCCATTCAGCACTTGTTTTCTTCATCTCTCGCCTCCATTTCCATTTTTGAAGATTGGAAAGGATCTTAACATAACTTGAAACTTTAAACTCAACCTCCTGGAATTGTGTCACTTTTACTTTATTCTCAATCCCACTGACATGACTATCAGACTTTAGCACCTCATCAATCAACCTCTCTGCAATCTCCAGGTCATTCACCTGGCCCATATTTAAGTAGAGCACCTCTTTAGCAGCATGTCCGGTCTCAAGATCCAATATTCTGTGTATTTTATCAAAAGAGGTCAGCCGTTCATTTGCATGTCGATACAAGGTCTTATTGAGATCCCAGACTTGGATGAAATCATTCACATTCTCTCTTAATGTCTTTCGTGCCTCTCTAGTATTCTTGAAATCCTCAAGGTAGCAGCAATACGTGTGATCTTTATAAGCTTCTCTCCTTCTCTTGAAGTCCACTTTTTCAGTGATGATGAAAAAGGCATCAGTCCATTTCAACACCGTCTTCACAGCAGAAGAAAGAAGCACGTTATACCTTATATGGATGGGAATGTATAACACTATAGAGACTCGCTTCTTAAGTATCTCTTTCAAGAAGCTAAGCGTGTTTAAATTCTCAAGTAGAAGTGTGTCATTTCGTTCTTTGAAGTCTATCAATAAATTGTCTAGGATAAGATGATTGATCTCAGGGGGAAATCGTGATGATCTGAGGGTCAGTGTCATCCTAGACCTGTCGTTATAACTGCTCTTTTGATTAAGAGGGAGAGGGAGAGAGAGGGTTGGCGTTCTTTTTATGAATAAATATTTTCAGTAAAATTATCTCAACTAGACGTGAGAGCTTACCTGAGAGCTAACTAAACGCTAATTGAAGAAATTATGAGATAAAATAGTCAACTACATGTTTAATATCATGAATGTGAAATACCCTTTACATTAAACCTTCTGTATAATCTCTATCTAAAAAACTATCTTTCTTCGTTTTAATTGTCATCTTCGTGTTCTTCGATCAACTCAGGTAGTCTTTCGATGGACTCAGTCCCGTAAACAATTTGATATAAAGCTTCGAACAATGGGAAATGGTTAGTCAAACCCTTGTTGATTAGCAAATCGTGGACTTCCTTAGCGGTGATGATACCTTGGGCAGATTGACCGTTTAACAGTTCTTTTTCAACTTCCTGAGCTGATTTACCAGTGATGGCCATATGTTTAGCGACACGAACGTTACGACCACCAGCACAAGTGGTGATCAAATCGGCAACACCAGCAGATTCCTTAGTGAAGGTATCTTGGTTGGTTTCGCCTGGGAAGAAAGCTTCAGCAAACTTGATGGTTTCGTTCAAACCAAATCTTTGAATGGCAGCAGCAGCATTGTCACCCCAGCCTAAACCTTGGACAAAACCAACACCTAGAGCAACAACGTTCTTTAAAGCACCAGCTAGGGAGACACCAGCAACGTCTTCCACGACACGGACGTGGAAGTATGGTCTATGGAAGGCGGCCTTTAAGACCAATCTATCGATATCTTTACCAGCACCTTGGAAATCGTTTGGCAAGTTGTAAGCAACAGTGGTTTCAGACCATTTTTCCTTAGCAACTTCTGGGGCCAAGTTGGCACCAGATAGGGCACCACAGTGTAAGTTCAAGTTTTCAGTGATGTAAGTGGACAACAGCTTGACACCTTCAGGGGTGACTTCTAAACCTTTCAGACATGAGATGGCTCTGGCAGTTGGTTTCAGTTCAGCGTTTTTCAAGTTCTTGACGATTCTTGGTAGGAATTGATGTGGGATGTTGAAGACGATCAAGTCAGCACCTTTGACAGCCTTAGCAATATCTGGTTCTGCGTGCAAGTTTTTTGGTAGTTTAATACCTGGTAAGTATTTCACGTTCTCGTTCTGAGTGTTGATGATCTCGGTCAGCTTTTGGCCTTGGATCAGTTCTTCGAAGACCCACATGTCGACCTGGTGTTGGAATAAACGAGGTCTGGTGGCGGCGTTTTCAGCCAGCACTTTGGCAATGGTAGTCCCCCAGTTACCAGAACCGATAACGGTGATCTTGTATGGGGTTTGAGGGGCCAAAGATTGCTCGTGGGAAGAGCTTGCCAGGTGGTTGGACAGTTGTGCTAGTCTTTGAGTAGGAGCCATTTTGCGCAGTTTGGATACTCTGTACATGGACGGATAAGGTGGGAATCTGGGGAATGAGTCGAATTTATATATGGGTGGCAGTAAAAATTCGAATTCAGTGGTATTTTTCTTTTGTGTGGGAAGTTTAGCGTGGAAAAACCCGGGTGGACAACTGGAAGTTAACAAGAGCGAACGTCGGCAATTTATGTGATTCGCCACACGATAATTTCCGGTCGGGTCTGGGTCTATTTCTGGGTCTGGCAACTGGAGACTTAGACTGGCGGTCTGGAGACTAGTTTGGCAGCGTCTGGCGGCGCCTGGCACTCCGATTTGAGTCAACGGCAGACGAGTCGCCTGGGACTCCGACAGAGTCTGGTGGTGTCCATCTGGTCGTAACTCGTACTCAAAGGCGTAGTCACTCGACAATTGACAACTTGGCAGTCCCTGTGAAGCGACGGCTCAGATCTGAAGTAGACTACGGATACCGAGGCTCTTTTGCAGACTACTTTTTGCTACACTTTGGCCGAGATTAAGTAGCTCATGATCTTGGATATTTAGTGTATTTGTTGCTCGGGAGGACCTTGAAAGAGAGAGACTCCGCACAATGAACACCTGAATCCTTGGGACTGAGTCTCCCCGAGACCAACTAGACCATCCTATTTTACCCACCAGACAGTTTTTCTTTTTCAGCATCTGATCAACCAGCTGAGGGTGTAAAGTTGATGACTGATTCATCAGCCAGGCTTGGAGGCAGGTGGTTGACAGGTGGTCTACAGTTTCCAATAATATGATACAGTTTCAAATAATATGATGATCGGATAAATCAGATTAAATAAATAAGGTGTCTCATGACAAGCAAAGGATGACACGATCTCTAAGATTGCTCATCAAGTGTCTTAAAGTACCAGCTATCTTTGTCGAAAGTGATACCAAGTTCTAATAATTTTTGGAAATCCTTAGCAAAGTCTTTGAAAAATAAATCTTGGTCTTTAGCATAAGTCTCCACAATCTTCTTGTATTTCGAATCTTGGATTAAAGCCATGTCAGCTGGTAACATCATTAGATCATCTTTGTTAACGTATTGTTGAGGACCATCCCATTTCTTGAATTCCCATTTCTCACTTAATAACAACTTGAAGAATTCATTTGTAAAGACATTTGGTGAAGCTGTCCATCTACCAGTGTAACCACTAGCTGGACCAGTGCTCTTCCCTTCCTCGTCATCATCTAGAGTTGGTAAAGGTGGAGCGTTGACATGACAAGAACCTAAACAATGAGCGCCGATTAAACTGACAACTTCACGGTCGTTGAACCCCATTCTAGCGAATAAGTGACGAACATAGTCGGCACCTTTTGAAGCATCTGGTAACTTATCAGTTTGTTGGTATTTCTCATCTAAATCTTCACGACCTGATCTCCAACCAACTTTTGGACCGCCCATTTCTTGAACAGCAGTGACACCTGATAATGTATATAAATCACCATAGGAGATCCATGGGAATTGCTTATGAACCTTGTCTAGGATATAACGAGCATTTTGTAAACCGGCATTGGCACCATCACCACCTTCTGCAGGATGTCTCATAGTACCACCAAAGGAGCCACCAACACCTAAAGAACCATCCAAGTTCTTTAAATCGTTGGCAACTGGACAACCTTTAGCAGGAGCAGCAGTGTTTAGATCAGGTCTGGTATAAGTACCAGATTGATGCCATGCTAATCTGACAAACACTGGGCCTAGACCGATACCTTCATCATAAGAATCGTAATCTTGGATCAATTGAGCAATTGAGTTGTAAACTTTTTGGTAATCTTCCTTTGAATGTTCATCTTTCTTGTTGGCAATGTATGAAATCAATGGAGTGGTTGAAGTTATTAGGTATTTCCCATTCTTGTTACTTTGTGGGGAAGGCTTAGGGGAAGGTTGATTGAAATAGAAAGCAGTACCAGCAATGATAGTTGAAGTAGCAAGTAATGAGGCTACTAGTCTCTTATTGATGGAGGCTTTTGTAGATTGAATAAAGATAGAGCTCATCTTTGCGTATGATTGAATTGATATCCTCCTCAAGATTAAAGGCCAATAGTAAATGGGGTATTCCAGTTCTTTTATACCTTTAGTGCGGAGACATTCCACTGGAACATGCTTTAATCATCCTCAGACGGTCGAGCCCACAAAGAGTTCTGGGTAATCCACTTTTCAGCGCTTCTGATTGGTCCGGAAAAACCTCGAACTTGTTTAATTGGTAATGTTTGAAGAAAAGCTTTGTAATTGAGGGGGAAAAATGAAAACCGGGGGCTCGGCCCGGAAAAATAGAAAAGCGCGAATAAGCACAAAGAGAGCTATTACGTAATACTTCTTAGCTAGTACAGGCTGATCGAACTGGGGACTCTAAGAGCTCTAGAGGCTCCTCTAGAGCTCCTCTTGGGCCAGTAGAGATGTAGCTACATGGGTGATACCATATGGTCGTAAATAAGTCATAAAAATACGAGAGCTTAGTGGATAGATCAAACAGAAGTAAAGCTATATCTCTCACTCTTCAATTCATTGATCAAAGAGTACTTCTCATCGATCCCATTCAGCGTTCGTAGCTTCTTTGTTAACTCATCAATAAAGTTGGTAAAGTTTTTAAATTGGAATTTGAATCTACTCTGTCTGTAGAAATCCAGGTAACTTGTTGAACAGCCTCTAATCATCCCAAAGATCAAACTGATCAGTTCGTTCAAGTCCTTCCCAGTGTATAAGTGGTTGATCACAAGTAACTCGATCTCTCTCTTAACGTAAAGTGAATCTTTCAAGCTTGATAATGGTGGGAGTAGTGGGATATCAATGAATTCTATTTCTTCCTTAGAGTCTTCTTGATCTTTGATAGAGGAAATAGTCTTTGAAATTGGTTTGGCCTTGGAACTAATGTTAAACTTGACCAGCAGAGTTCTTGAAATCATCTCATTGTTGTATCTGATCTTATAGTTAATGATTGGTAATTCAACATATGTACCCCTTTGGATCTTCTTATACAATTCATTATAATCAACATCGATATCAAACTTGATGTTCTTATAATAACCATCATCCACGCAGTTCAAGTTGATATTGATTTTCTCAATATCTTGGAACTTCAAAGTATCCAGACTCTTGAGTTTGAAACAATTTTTATATCCTTGAGGAACATTCAGTTCAATATTGATGTTATCAAGGTAGTATCTCTTGGTCAATGAAATTTGCAAATCTTGGATCAGTTCGTCGAATTCAACGAATGATTTATATTCGAATTGCTTGAATAATTGTAAAGAACCTTGTGAAATCTCATGGTATTCTAACAATTTGTTCACGATGGATTTGTTAAAGTTACTAAACCTGCTAGTAACATCAACGTACTCGACATGATACCCTTTCTCAAACAGCTTCACAATCTTCTTGTTGTCGAAAACATCTTCAAACTGGACAGAGTTGACCATGATCAGCTTCTTAACCCTTTTTCCCTCAGTGGATATCATGGAATCAAGTTTCATGGTGGTATCAATTGTCAAATCAAAGTATTCTCCACCGTTAATCTCATCTTTCTTGATTGAGAATATCTCAAGTTCTTCAATCAATTCATCCCAACCATCCCATTGGACATCAATCATACCAAAATAACTGGCCTTTCCAACCCCAAGGGTCCTCTTACCATCTCTTCCTAGTAACACCAATCCTATTCTATCACTTGACTGTAACTTGGACAACGTTTGCTTGATAATGCTTTGGATGTGTTTCAAGTATTCATCATCTGGGACAAGAGAGTTATTATTAAACAACTGGATCACAAGGATGACGTCTTTGTCCAATGATTTAGGGATAGGCATGATAGCCTTCTTCATCATGAATGGTAGGTTCATACCCTTGGAAGTTAGTTCATTGAACTTTTTGATCTCTTGTGGGATCTTAATGCTTGAACCTTCGATCAAGTCCCAAGAATTGGTACTCATTTGAATTAATGGGATGTCTGACCTTTCAGCTCTTTTTTTGTTCTGGAAATAGTCATAGTACTTGGAGATCAACACGTTGTTCAAAGATTGTAATTGTAATTCAGGTAGAGTCTGGGTCTTAAACGTTAGAATCAAAGTATCTTGATTTCTCTTATAACAATTGGAATGGTCTTTCAATAAAATGGAGCCAACTAAGTTATCCAGGTGCTCATTCACAAGTATCAAGTTCTTATCATCAAAGATGAACGCATAGCAAGCTTCCCTATCTAAACCATCGACACTGACATTCATAAAGTCAAATAGTTTCAGGTTCTTAAACTCATTAAAATTAATACTTGAGTTTTCAATATTATCATCCAACAGTGAAATAATCTCGTCATGAATTTGTTCTTTTAATACCATAAGCTGCTTATTCGTCAAACCATAATCATCCTTTGGTGAGTTCAACTCATTGGTGAAAATGTTCAATAAACTTAGGACGGTTTGATCACCATTTAGGTTGTACTTACTGTATTCTGGGATCAAATTTACTTTTGGAATCTTCAAATCATCAGTATTACACTTAGGAATTGGTGAGTTCAAAGTAGAGGTGTTTGAGATTGCAGATTTGACGGACGTTTGGAAACCAGCAGAGTTGTTGTTAATAAAAATTTGGTTGATTGGAGTATATGGGTTGAAGCCACTAATTTGTGGCTTTGGTAGGAATTCAATTGGTGAATCCAGTAGGTTCTGAGATGTGATTGGAGTCACCAAGTTTCTTGAGTAAATGTCTTGCAATATTTCTTCATCTTTTGGCTTTACATTGTTGGAGTTGCACACTAAGCAGCTAGGCAGTTCATCAAGGTTATCATTGTTCAAGGAGAGCATGTAACAGTCATAGTGGCATTGGTGAGAGCAGTCTAGCTCAATGGTCCTCTCATTTTGAAGCTTCAGGGTGATTGGTTCTTCACAAATGGAGCACACCTCTTTGAAGATGTTCTTCTGTTTATAGTACAATGGTGACACGTCGTCAAGGTTGTAGTTCTTCTGTTCGCTGAAGTTATAAATCCTGTTGTCAACCTTCTTGACCGTCAGAGGCGGTGTTAGAAAGGGTTCCAGTTCCAGTTCAGGTGGGACCTTAGATCTCTTGATGGCTCTCCTAGATGGAGTAGACATAGGACTGTGGAATAGTCTGCTCATGCTCATGGTGGGAAGGTATATGAACAGGGAATCGTGACTTTCTGAGGATACTTGAAGTTGCGTATTGAGCGAACCAGTGTGTTAAATAAGAATCAGGCAAGCAACTTAAACACTTAATGTAGTACCACAATATCGAGTTCAGGGCAGTTGTTTCAGATTTGGCGCCTCAAAAAAGTGATGTATCTAATTAACCAAAAAACCATTATATGCAGCCCATATCTAGCGGTAAAGGCCCAAACACAGTTATATAATGTAAGTCCTGAGCACAAAGCAGGGAACACTCCTCCGGGGGACTCTTCAGTGTACCACATCGGTCTACACTGACGTTTTTTCCGTGTATTTCTGGCCACTTTCATTGTATTAACAGTTGGTTTTATTTCCTTGAGAATATGCACGATTATGCATATAATTTCTCCCCAATAAGGAAAATCTCTGTTTTAGGAAACTCATTATTAATTAATACAACAACTTTGAGAGAAATCCGAGGCTAAAATGTCACGTGACAAAATACATAATCCGGGCATTTTCGCGGAAACGTTGGATTTGGCATAATGAAGGTTTCTTTCATTTACTAACCAACTACTTAGGCTCTTTTTAAATAAAACACACAGAGAAATCATTTACAAAAGCCTCTGTGCTGTCTGTGCCACCTACTGTCTGCCAGAGTCATTGCTGTTCCGCTCCTGACCCTCACTTTCTGCGCTTCCCCTTAAGGCTTAAGAAAGCAGACTCACAGACCACAGACAAATATATAGACACAAGCATTATGGCGATTCCGGGAACCAACCCCTTGATCCCGCAGGAATCGCTCAGGGACACAGTCGCCATCCTGATACTGCTTTTGTCGTTGCCTCCGCTTGTGTCCGCTGTGCTGCTCACGCTTTATATCTTGACATCGTCATCACGGTCGTTTGCCCTAAAGCTCTTTAAGAAGGTCTTCAGGACAGTCTCCAAGTCTTCCAATGCCAATGTTGCTACAGGAACCAATTCCCTGCTGCTTCAAAAGGAGAGAGAATCCCTCGATCAGAAACACATTGTCACGTCTTTTCTTTTCATTGGCCTGTTTGACGTAATAATATGTGTCATATTGAAAGTCACTGCTTCAAACGTGACCAAGTTGGTCTTTGTCCTTGCCAAAGCCATCATTGCTAACTCCCTCAGCGGTAACAGTGTCAGAAATACCTTTCTGGCTTGTGTCTTTGTCATCAGTTTGGATTATGCGTTCAAAAATATAATCGTTTTATTGGATGAAAAATTTGGGATTGTGATGAGCTCTGATTTGAACTTGTTCCCATATTTATCCAATTTGAATTCTCCATTTGTATTTGCTTTAAGTTATTTGTTTTCCCCTTCCAAAAGTACCAATCCATTCCCTCCTCAAATTGATTATTCTTATAGTCTTGAGAATCACCATGATTTCCTGTACAAAGCTGCCACCTATTTATTAAACTACTTCAACTTGTTGCTGTCCACCCATATCATATTGATTGGGTTTTCATCCGTTTACAAGAATAACTTCATTTCCAAGAACCTTAACCAGTTATCTAGCATTGACACAGATCAATTACAAACCAATTTTAGTCCATTCTTATATAAGAAAGAAAAAGATGAGAAGAAGTTAAAGATTGTTGAGATCGAGGTTGATCCATCCATTGCAAAATCAGAGCTGAGAATCGAAACATGTGATGCCCTTGAAGGTGATGATATTACACCTGCTTCATATCCTTCCAATAGGGTCAATGATGAATACTCAAATCCTTTGTCCAAATCCTCAATTGTTTCAGAGAATTTCGAAGTGTTTTGCAAGACTCCCTTCACCAAGTCTAAATCTGTCAAGTCCTTACAACCATTATGGTCTTTAATTGCCACCGCTAGGGTCATGAATCTAAGAAAAGATGTCTATAGCGGTGAAGTCTCTATTGATGAAGGTGATAATAACTCTCTGGTGTTATCAAACTACACCAACAATTATGATGAGTATAAATTCTCCAATTATACTAATGATCTGTCTAATGATTCCAAGATTTTGATCTTTGTTGATTACATTGGTGAAACTTTGATCTGTTTCCATTTAGAAAACTATAAAGAAGGTTCAATCATCGTTAGAGTCAATGGTGTCATTTGGTACCAAGTGTCAAGTGGATTACATAACGAAGATGTGTTCTTCATTGTTGGTGGGTTGACTCCATTGTCCCAATATGATATCCAATTCATCATTGAAGAGGAAGATGAGGAGAAAGCTAAAAAAAAATATTTGATTGACGAATTGATTGTTAGTACTGTTGATTCCAATGGTGATGATATTTCCACCAACAACAATGTAAAGGCTAAAGTCTCCTCTCCATTGGCCACTTTACAAGATAGTTTAATCACCACTAATGACAATTTGATCAAGGAAAGATTGAATCTAAAGAAACATAAGAAAGAATACTCCAAAAAGATTGGATCCATCAAACAAGACACTGAACAATTGAAAAAAATCATAGAAAATAGTGATAAGAATGATGAAAAAAATTACAAGAAACTATTATCTTTAAGGTCATCTTTGAAACAAGTTGAAGAAGAAACCAATAAAGTTGAGACAGAGATCACTGAAATTGAAACTGAAGAGACTGAAATCAATGAGATCTATACCGTTGAAAAGAGGAAGTTTGACTTGGCCCAAAGAAATTTCCAAAACTTCAAGAATGGTTTCAATAACAAGGTCAACACCAAGAGAGACCAATTGAAATCGTTGAATGCCGATATTGAGAACTTCAACAATAAAAAGGAAAAAGCCCAAAGCAAATTAGATAAGATCATCAACGAGGTTCAAAAACTTGAAAGGGAAGTTGATGAATTGGTTAAGAATGATTTAGAAAAGAGATTGGACTTGAGAAATAAGAGAATGGAAAAGAGAGATTTGTTATTAAACGAGTTCAAGAAGGAAATCAACAAGATTGAAGAAGGTGTTTTGAAATTGACCCAACAGAATGAATCCTTAAGAAATGGCCAGAAGTTAAATGGTGGTTTGTAATGAATGTTATGGTTTGTTTTATAACATTTGTTGGAGCTTAGATATATATCTTACTAATCTGTTACATAAGCATGATTTTTTACGCGTCAAAAGTTTACGCGTATTGTTTTCAAACTTGAACCAGCCAAAAGTTCTGCACAACATGACCTTAAAGGACTCCAGGGTGGTGTATTTCCCCGCTGGTGCCACTGAGATTTCCCTCTTATCATTCCCACATCCACGCCTAACCACACTTGTCAATTATGCCCTTATAGACTCGAAACTTTATGAATTGAAAGAGATCAATGGTGATAATCCACATCTGTCCAACAACCATTTGAGACCCCTCACGAAGAAAGACGGGCTACCCGTGAGGTCCCTGATACTAGAGAACTTGCAACAGGGCGAAGACGGGTTGATCCTAGAGAATGGTAATGTCATTGTGACTTCAAGGTTTGATTTGACTTATTCCTTGATTGGATTCTTTAATAGACAAAAGGAAAGCCACAGATTTAACTCCCTAGAAGACATGAGTGACTCCATAGAGAAGGAATTACCAGTGAATCACCTCCCTGAAGACTTATTGAAATCGTCATTGGGCAAAATAGCGGAGACAATCATAGAGAATGATGAGATGTTTTATAAATACTCAGAATCAAAGACATTAGAGTTTTTACAATCAAAAGTTGAAAAGATCGCTGCCTATTTCCCTGAATCGGTCCATGATACATTAGTGAAGCCATCCTTGTACCCTTTGAACATTGATGAATCAATTCCTGAAGAAATGACAAATTTGGCCAAGATCCAATATTCCATTCATCTTTTATCATCATATATTCCAGTACAATGGGAACAAAAGTTACAGACGGCATATGATTTAACTAAACTGGAAGAATACATTGCCAATATTAAGAAGCAAAGATTAGAAAAGAAGATTGCTGAGGATCAAATCGCCGCGTTAAACCAAACCAGTGCCAGTAATAAGAGAGCTAAGAATGGTCATGGTAATGGAACAACTGCAAAGAAGAAACAAGTTGTTAAGAAACCAGCAATCAAACCTTCAAGGGGTCCATTAGACTCCTTCTTTAGCGGGAAGAAACAATAAAAAACATCATACACAACCTTTTTTTTAAATAACATTATACCATATTTACATGTAAATCTAAACCTCGGATACACACTGTGTTAATTGTTCTTTGAGTTTTCAACTTGAGATGGTTCAGGTTTCTTTTCAAGACTCTTGTTGACTTGGTTATAAATACCCATCCCACTTGAGATGAAAGAACCCAAATCGTTCAAACCTGCTGGGACAATCACTGTATTGGTTTCCTTGGCTAATTTACCAAAGGCTTCAACGTAATGTTCTGCAACTTGTAAGGCAACAGCGTCTTTCCCACCTGGAGTTTCGTTAATGGCCCTAGCGATACGTTCAATCCCTTCTGCAGTGGCCTTGGCTTTAGCAACAATTGCTTCAGCTTCACCATTAGCTTCATTTATGCTCTGGGATTTGGAAGCTTCAGAAGCCAAGATCTTGGATTCCTTTTCACCTTCAGCAATATTAATTGCTGATTGTCTATGACCTTCAGAGTCCAAGATTTCAGCACGTTTGGAACGTTCAGCACTAACTTGTCTATGCATTGCTTCCAAAACGTTTTGTGGTGGATGAATATCTTTGATTTCATAACGTAGACAAGTGATCCCCCAATCTTGAGCAGCTTCGTTTAAAGCGGTGGTGATATTATGGTTTAATGATTGACGCTCACGTAAGACATGATCTAAAGTCAATTGACCAATTTCCGATCTCATTGTTGTTTGAGCCAATTGAGAAATAGCATACTCTGCATCTTCAACACCATAAGAGGCCTTATAAGCGTCAACAACTTTGATATAAAGGACACCATCCATCTCCAGGGTAACGTTATCAGATGTGATGGCACTTTGTGAAGGGATTTCAATGGCAGATTCCTTCAATGATTGAACATATTGGATCTTATCAATGAATGGTAACAGGATGGCTAAACCGGGGTCCAAGATCCGGTGGAACTTACCCATACGTTCGACAACCCATGCTGTTTGTTGTGGAACAAATCTTACCACTGTATTAGCAGGTAATCTATCCTTTTGAAAGAAACTTAGTGGAGATGAAGTGTTGGAGTAATGTGTAATTTGACGAGGGAACTGTTTGTTCAAAAGAGCCCTTGTTTGGCTGGAGACAAGTGTGGAGGCCAGAGGGCCTCTGGATACAGCTCTTAGCGATAGCATTGAGCAGAGAACACAAGAATTAATGAGAAAATGGGATATTTCAATTGAATAATTTGTATAATTTGTATTAATTGGTATTTAATTATCTTTTTTGCCGTCAAACCCGCGAACTTGTTTTATAATTTAAAAACACCCGGACACCACAAAGAATGAAAAAAAAATTAATTAAATTAAAGAGAAGAAAGAGAAATAAAGAGAAAGATCACGAAATAGATAGAAAAGATAGTTTAGGAACATGGCTAAGGATATCGAAGTGTCCCTGAACGAGCGTGATTTTGTCACAGAAGCTTTGAAGCAAAAGATAAGGATCGATGGCCGTAAACTGGAGGAATTTCGTAAGGTACAGATCGAATTAGGTGATGAGTATGGGTTTGTTGATATCAAATTAGGGAAGACTCGAGTTGCTGTTAGGATCAGTGCGGAGATTGTGACGCCTTATGAGGACCGTCCCTTTGAAGGTTTGTTCCAAGTGGTCACAGAGATCAGTCCAATGGCCTCTGCCATGTTTGAGAATGGGAGACAAAGTGATGATGAATTACTGATAACAAGAGCCGTGGAGAAGGCCGTAAGGAGATCTGGAGCTTTGGACTTGGAGTCATTATGTATCATTGCAGGTTCCAAGTGCTGGTCTATTAGGGCTGATGTGCATTTCTTGGATTATGATGGTGGGTTTATTGATGCCAGTTGTATTGGTGTGATGACTGCTTTACAACATTTCAAAAAGAATGATATCACTGTGAGTGGTGAACAAATCATAGTGCATAGTGTTGAGGAAAGAGAGCCTGTTGAGTTATCGATTCTTCATGTTCCAGTGTGTGTCTCTTTTGCCTTTTTCAACCCTGGTGGGATTGAAGAGAATATTAAAGGTGATGCCAATGAGATCTATGTCATTGATGCTACTTTACAAGAAGAATTATTACAAGATGGTGTTTTAACAGTGACGATCAACAAGAATAAAGAAGTATGTCAGATCTCAAAAGCTGGTGGATTACCTATGGATGCTCTTACTTTACTCAAATGCAGTCAAGAAGCCTTTGGTATAGCTCAAGGTATTACACAATTAATGCGGAAAGTGTTGGATGATGATTATGAGAAAAGAAATGCTGGTGTTCAATTCAGAGAACTGCAGGCTGAGAATGACAGATATGCTAGGGAATAGATGAATAGAATAGAATAGATTATAGGAATTGAATTGATTGATGTATATATGTAACACCCAAAAGGGAATATTTCCTAAAAAGGAAATTTAATTCTCCGTTCGCCGTTTGTGTCAATTAAAAAAAAGAAACGAAAGAAAAAAAAATAAAAAAAAAAAAAAAAATTATTAAAAAGATAAAAAGTTGAGACAAAAGTTGAGCCAAAAGTTATAAAATTGCTCAAAAAGTTGCTATTGAACTGAATCACAGGCTTTGCTTCTTTATATTTAAAGCTATTTAACAAACAATTGAGTCATGCCAGACCACCGCTTCAAGAACAAGCGATCCAATTCCGTCGTTTACGGGTCACAGGGCAAAGCTGCCTATATTCCAGATGAGACAACTCCACTACTCGATGATTCCATCAATGACCTTGAAGAAAGAGAGCTTCTTAGAGATAACAATATCCGGGCAAACTCCGACTCTAGTATAGACTCCACTTGGGAAGAAGCCATTGCTAAGGGTCTCATTAAAACCAATTTTACCCTCGAAACAAAATCTTTGATCCATTCATCATGGCCTATGATCATCACATTCCTTTTACAAAATTCATTCTCATTGGCATCCATATATTCGGTTGGCCATTTAGGTAAAACTCCACTGGCTGGTATCACTTTGGGATCCATGACGGCCAATATTACTGGGTTTGCTGCCATCCAAGGCTTGACCACTTGTTTAGATACTCTTTGTTCTCAAGCTTATGGTGCTGGTAAATATAGTCTTGTGGGATTAAATTTCATTCGTTGTTCAGTGTTTGCAATCACATGTTTCATCCCAATTTCTTTCATTTGGTTTGGTTTTGCTGATAAAGTGTTGCATTTATTTGTTAAGGATTATGAATTATGTTTGATTGCTTATCATTATTTGAGAATTGTTTGCTTTGGTGTTCCAGGTTTTATCTTGTTTGAATGTGGTAAAAGATTCTTACAATCACAAGGTTGTTTCCATGCATCAACTTATGTCTTGATCATTTGTGCTCCACTTAATGTTTTTTTCAATTGGTTATTAGTTTGGAAATTTGGAATGGGATATATTGGTGCTCCAATTGCCATTACATTAAATTATTGGTTAATGCCCCTTGGTTTATTAATCTTTACTTTATTTAATAAATCATTTTGGAAATGTTGGCCTGATAATTTCACATACCTTCAAGTTTTCCAAAATTGGTCTAAAATGATTGAATTAGCATTACCTGGTATTATTATGGTTGAAGCTGAATTCTTGGGTTTTGAAATCATCACTTTAATGGCATCAAACTTGGGCACTGCTGAATTAGCTGCTCAAAGTGTCATTTCTTCTATTTGTGCATTATTTTATCAAATCCCATTCTCTGTTTCCATTGCCACTGCAACAAGAGTTGCTAATTATATTGGTGCCTCATTGATTGATAATGCAAAGATTTCATGTAAAGTTTCCATTACAATTGGTCTTTGCATTGGATTAATGAATTCATTCATTGTTTACACTTATCGTGAGTTTATTGTTTCATTCTTTACCAATGATCAAGATGTGATCCAATTAGCTTCAAATACCATTTGTATCATTTCATACATGGAGATTGTTGATTGTTTAAATGCTTGTTCAGCTGGTTGTTTAAGAGGTCAAGGTTTACAAAGAATTGGTGGGTTTATTAACATCTTTTCCTTTTATGTTGTTGGGATCCCAATCAGTTATATCTTGAGTTTCAAATATGGTTTGGAGATTAAAGGTTTATGGATAGGTATTGTTTGTGGATTAACTGTAATCAGTTTATTACAAGGATTCTTTGTCTTTAGTTCAAATTGGGATAAGATTGTTGATGATGCTAAAAAGAGAAATGATGAAAATGTTTAATGATAATGACCTTTAACTTCGATTAACTAATTTTTGCATATAAAAAAGTATAATAACATTTGATTTTGGGTATATATGTAGTAATATATATAATATAAATAGGATATATGTAGTTGTAGTGTAGTTGTAGTTGTAGTTGTAGTTGTAGTAAGTTATAGTATACAGTATATATAATCAACTGTTAGGGGACACACCAGTAAAGAAAAAAAAAGTAACATAAACAATGACACAGACATATATCAGCCTCTTGGACTTCTCTTCGATAGACTCAAATGGACTTCAAACAAACCACAGAGAACTTTGCCACTTGGATTGTACAGTCCGGATACCGGGTCTCCCCGAAGATCGAGATCGCTGACTTGAGATCACAAGCACAAGGCCGTGGGATCATCGCTTTGGAAGACATTCAACATGATAATGTACTCTTCTCCATTCCAAGAAATGCCATCTTGAACATTGAAACAGGGACACTTTCCACGATAGCTGATAATAAAGAAAAGCTACTGACCAAGTATACTCATTGGGAAGGTCTAATCCTTACGATTCTATTTGAAATCTCTTTGGGAGATAATTCGAAATGGGCTCCATATTTTAAAATCTTACCTGAACAATTCCATTCATTAATGTATTGGACTGATGAACAATTACAATCTTTACAACCTTCATTGGTACTGGATAGAATTGGGAAGGATCAAGCACAAGAAACATATAATAAACTGATACCGTCAGCATTGAAGGATCTGGGGATGAATATTGAAGTATCATTAGAAACATTCCATCAAGTGGCCAGTACGATTCTCTCATATTCGTTTGATGTGGAAAGACCGGATTTCGACGAGGATCAAGAAGATGATGAAATGGTCCAATTTGATGGGTATTACAAATCAATGGTTGCCCTTGCTGATACTTTAAACGCTGATACCCATCTTTCAAATGCCAATTTGTTTTATGAACCAGATTGTCTTGTGATGAAAGCTGTAAAAGATATTAAGAAAGGTGAACAAGTTTATAACACGTATGGTGATCATCCAAACAGTGAACTATTGAGAAGATATGGGTTTGTTGAATGGAATGGGTCCAAATTTGATTTTGGTGAGGTTCCAATCTCTAATGTTCAACAAGTTTATCAAAATCATTTTAAACTTGATGATTCTTTATTAGAATCCATTTTCGATTCTATTCAACAAGCAGAAGTGGAGGAAATTGAAGAAGATATCATATTGGAATCTTATGATTGTTTTGCCGATGGTGAAGTCATTCCAGAATCCAAGATCTTGATCCAAACATTGACCACATTGGCACAAGTACATCAAGTTCAGCCACTGGAACCATCAACGCTACAAAAGACCGTGAATCGAGTGTTGAAGAAATGTTATCAATTGATTGAATCAAACACGATGACCCAACAGGCCGTGTTACTTTGGGAATTGATTGTCCAGTCAAGGATCGATGAGTATCCAAGTCATAGCTTTAGAAGAATCCCTGAAGAATTAACAAAGGAAGATAGAGTCAATTATATCAAGATGAGCGAATTGGTGCTCAAGAGTGAATTGGATTCATTAAAAGTTTGTTTGCACAGTTTTGCAAGGGCAAAAATCATCGATGATGATAAATTGATAAGAAATGTTATAAAAAGAAAGGCTGATAGTACAGTTGAGATCAGAAACGTCAAGAGACAAAAGCATTAAGAATTATATACAGTTGATTTATCTGCTGGTCTTTTAGACCATGCTTAGTTTAAAGCTGTAAGCCAACATTAGCCTACATTTTAGCTAAGCCTTGGTAATAAATTCTAATCTTCATAAAAACAGCCGTCAAACCCCAACTTACCAATAATACCAGTTGGCATCCAACCTTCGCCACCGACTCTTTCACCCTGTTGTATAGCTCTATCCAATCTTTGCTCTTCAACGGGTTTACCGATGATAAAACCTCTTATACATAGTTCACCATGTTTCTTCTCAATATCCAAATCCTTATAACGAAACAATTTGATCTCTAAAGCCTGAGAAGCTGCACCTCTATTTGTTAGACTCTTTGAAAACACTCTATAGTCATAAAAGTTCGTTGATAGGGCAGCACCTAACACGCCCTTTATGAATCTTTCGGTGATGATTCTTGAGCCCATAAGGGCTCTTAATAGAGTTAGATCTGAACTTGAGATTTTTTCATTTGTGGTATCAAGGTATACCAGTCTCACGGATTGATATTGTGGTAAGGATGCAGATTCACTAAAGACACCTTCACTGAACAAATGTAATGCTCTGTTGATTTTTAATTGATGGAACCAATTTGATTTATGAAACAAGATATGCTTAACAAACGATGATTCAGTGGTTAAGATTGTAGGCTGAGAGGACAAAAAATCCAACTTTGAAGATGTAGATAACACGATGGAACCACCAAATAGCAACGTACTAAAGATTTTGGGCCAATAGTTGATATTTGATTTTGCAAAACTCACCAATAGCTTATCCCTTGAACTCAACTCATGTCCCAATGGGATACCTTTCACTAGATTGGCAGTGGCACTGACAAAGTTTTGGTGTGTGAAACGAGTCGTTTCGAATTCATGAGTGTCAATCAATGGGATTCCCTGGTCGTACTTTGGGTCGTATTTGTATTCGTAGATATCATCTTTTAAAGAGTCAAGATCACCCAATTCTCTCCAGTTTAAAAAACCTTCTCCCAAGGCCTTATCCTTATCATCTTCAGCAACCACAATGACCAATTTGAACTTCCAATTGGAGATGAATCGTAATTGTGTTTCATTGACAATCATGATGTCAACATCTGGTTGGAATCTTGGTGGTGAATCAAAAGTGTGAATTGTTAAACCATAGATAAAACAAGTCATTGCCGTGACAAACCCTTCGTAGCTATGAGCTGGAACACAAACACCAATCTTATAGCCATCATTATGAACAAAGAACTGATGCAATCTCTTGAAAACAGCGTTCAAGTTGTCTATATTTGTAACTTTGTCATCAAATTGGAACCTACCTTCCTTGTTCTTTTGGCTCATCACCACGGACCAGATATCACGGATATTACCGTTACGGAGCCTGAACCCTTGCCTGATCTGTAGCCCAGTGACCAATGGCATCTCATGAGGGGTCTGGATGTTTCTGTAGACGGCAGTCTCATTTTCCTTACGGCTGGAAGAGATGTTGGATTGTTGGTTCAGGGCCAATTCATGGATATCTCGTTGGGACTCGAGGTATTTCCCATAGGCAGAAGAGCATAGGAACAACAGCACAAGTAGAAGCAGCACGTAAAGGAGCATTGTTGTATTTCTCTAGTGACGTTGGGAGAGCTTTTACTCGTACAACCTATTCAGAGGTGTTTTTGGTGGTTTTTCCATTGTCTCATGTTTATATATCGTACGAAAAAACTCGGTCTATACGAGGATAAGTAATACTGTATATAATGTACATACTGTATACACTGTAGAATAATGAGAAGAGATCAAAGTCTACATTGAGAAATGGAACAGCTCATTCTTATTTCCTTAAAAGATATCTCATTATTAGCTTCCAATACTCGAAATTGGATATGTTTCCTTCTTTAATCAATGAATCATAGCAATATCAAACTTCAAATGCAATCTTTCTAGCCTTGTGTTCATCAAATATATCATATGCCTTGTCAACATCACTTAATGGCAACACCAAATCAACAAAGTCATCAAATTTATAACTAATCTTTTCAAAGACTTTAAAAGCATCATCAAAGATAGAACGAACTGGACATCTACCAAACTGTAGTGAAATGTTCTTCAAGTAGCATTCAAGACCATCGAATGGCAATGGTTCATGATGATACCCCACGGAGGAGATAAACCCAGCAGAACGAACAGAATCAAATGCTAGTTTCAAAGCTGCGGCATTACCAACAACTTCAAAGATGGCATCAGCACCACGGCCCTCGGTGACACTCTTTATATAATCTGGCACATCTTTAACTTTGTTCAAGTTTATTGGAATTGCACCAAGCTTCTCTGCTTGTTCCAATCTGGATTCAACTGTGTCTGCAATGTACAAAGTGCCAACACCAAGTTCCTTAGCAGCAGCAACACAGCATAACCCAACAGGACCAGCCCCAAGTTGCAAGACAACATTATTCTTCTTCTTTTCTTCATCATAAAGGATCTTTTTCAAATAATTGTTAACACATAACCAACCTGTTGGGAAGATGTCACTCATCAATAAAGCAGTGATTCTGTTCATGTTTGTTGGCAATGGATACAGCACGTTATCAGCGTATGGAATTCTCACATATTCAGCTTGACCACCATCAAGAGCCCAGGTCCCAAACACTTTAGAATCAACACAACTTGAACTTAAACCATCTTTACAAGCCCAACATTCACCACACTGTGAGGTGAAGGTGCTCAAGACATCATCGCCAACTTTGAACCGTTGTACTTCATCTCCAACACTGACAACTGTTCCATTGAATTCATGGCCTGTGATGTAGCCATTGGATTTGGGGATAACATCACCTCTAAACATGTGTAGTTCGGTACCACACAAAGCCGTGGCCTTGATCTTTATGATGGCATCCTTTGGTGTCTGTAGCTTCGGAACAGGGACTCTTTCTGCGTGGACGTCTCTTGGACCTCTGAAGACGGAGGCAATCATCGTTTCTGGGAGTTGGTCTTCAACTGATGGCATTGTGGATGTTCACTGTCTTTTCAACTGTCTTTTCAACCAATTTACTAGTAATTTAGTGGTAATTTACAAAGGTTTAAAAGAACCCAAGAGGGAATTTATCAATCATTTTATATACAGAGAATCATAGGCTTAAAAGGGAAAGTCCGAGACTGGAAACAATGAGCAATTGGGGAATCTTCTGGTCACTTTTGAGAGGTTTTGCCTTTTTGGTTTAGCGCAAATTAGCACTTGAGAGATTTTGTGGGGGAATTTTCATTCTTCCGGCTGCTTTTTTATTCTACCGTGCGGAATTCGGATCCCTATGATGGTTATATATATTGTTCATTATAAGTGGACACCCAATGGTTTAGGGAGATCTTCGTTCAACAAAGTTTGAATTCTATGTAATCTGGGTGATTTCCTCCTTGTGGTGCTCTGTTTGTCCATGTTAAAATCAATAGCCTTAACATAACGAGGAGATTTTCTTGGTGATTCTTTTGGGGTTGGATATTCATTATCGTTACAATCGTTGAATATCTCAATTTTTCTCTTTTTAATTGGTGAAGGTGAAGGTAAAGGTGTGTTCAAAACATCTTGAACGCGATATTTCTTCTTTGGTGTCGATGGTGGGGTCTGTAGTGATGTTTTTGATCTTTCATAATTTTGGAAGCTCTGGACGAACTGATCACAGTCTGACTGGATTTGGTAATCTATTATACTATTCCAGCCTGTTAAGAGGTCTTTATTAACTAGAACAACTATCCCTCCTTTTGAATGAACAACTTTAGACATGGATTTCACAAGACTCTTCACGCCATGAACTTTCAACGAGGTACCCATAATTATCAACATATCTGGTCTTGTTTTCAAGTCCGAGTTCAATCCAACGGTGATAATTTCTGATTGTGGGTGATTTTCACCGTAAAGAACAATGTTTGGTCTTAATACCCCAATATTACCAGTACATCTTTTCCCCATTAGCATTCTAGTGTTTTGATGTTCTATGCAATGAGGACATTCTGGTAATTCACCATTCTGAAGACTTTTGTGATGCTCTGTTCCCCAATCTTGTATTTTCAAACAAGATGTGCATGTCAATGTGTTCAAATCACCATGAAGTTGAACCACATCCAATTTCTTCCATTTTTGTAATAGAGTGGCTTTCTCTTCATGTTCGTAAATCATCTTTAAACCAAGCTTCGCCTCTAAACCATCGATGTTTTGGGTATAACACCTCAGTAGCTTCCCTTTGGCGTTTTGCTCTTGGATAAACTTGTGTGTCCTTGTTGGTTGAGCCTGCAATGCACTTGAATAAAGTGTTGACATGAATCTGGCAAAGAATCGAATGGTTTCCTCAGAGTTGAAAAGGGATATATCGAACAAGTCCTTCCCCTTTATATTACCACTGGATTCTGTCATGTTGTACAACCCATTGGTTGATCTGAAGTCTGGGATGCCAGCGTTACAGGAGATGCCAGCTCCTGTTAAAGCAACCATCTTTTTGGCCCTATGAATCCTTTGGAAGACTGGTAGTAAGTCATCTCTCAATTGAAGTACCTGCATCCTGGTGATCCTTCCTTAGCTGCTCTTGTTGAATATCAAGAGAAGATTAAAAAGTTGAATGAATGAGGATCCAATGGCCTGTAATGTAGTTGCAGTGCACTGTGTTTTTTTCCTTCTCTTCCTCTGGTGGAAAGAGAATTTTGTTTATGTTTCAACGTGTATCTCTGCTCTGTAACCACAGCAACAAACTGGGAAATTTCCTTATTAGGAAATATATTTAGCACCAAATATCAAACAAATTACACGCGTTTGACTAATTAAGGCACGCCATTTCAAGGAATAAAGAGAGAGAATTTGCGTGTGTACAAACGACGTGACACAATTTGGGAATTTATCTATGGTGCGCGTCTCTTGAAATTTCATGAATCTCGCGTTATGTTCGTGTTACCTACAGTTAACACCACAAAGAAATAAGGAATCCTCATAAAACAATTGCAAAATAAAGTACTAATATACAATGCACCGAATGTAGAACAAAGTAGATCAACCGCCTTGACTGTTCACAGCCAGCTCCATAATCAATCTAGTGGCCAGATGCAAGAATGGATAGGCACTGAAAGAACTGATTTCATCGTCGTTCTTGCTGACTTCATTGGTCGGCACAACGGCACCATCACTGCTCTCCCAGCCATCAAACTTGAAATCAACCAAGTAGTTATTTGGCTCTAGTTGGAACAACTGTATGATCATCTTCATCATGTCTGGGATTGGAGGTTTATCTTCATCATGATCAGCTGAATTTGGTGAGTATTTCCAACGGACTCTTATCGTCCATAGTTCATCTTCTTTAGGCTTAGTCCATTCGGCACCTAAGTTCTTTAATGCTCTGTAAATTTCACCCATAACGTCCAATGGGTATGATCTGGATCTGATACCAAAATGCCATCTTGTCTTAGATTTCTTAGTGCTCATTGGGTTAATCTTTGCTACCGATTCTGAACCGTATTGAGCCATGTTAGCTCTGTGGATTTGTGGTAATGAAGATGGTAAGATAGCGATAGTGGTCTGCAAGTCATTCTTAGCAATAGAGTTTGGTGATAACGCTTGGTAAGTAATTTCTTCTTTTGTACGTCTTGTAGACGTATCGATGGAGGAGGTGGTTGGTGGTGGTGATTGACTTAAGAAAGCTTCTAATTTGTCGTGTTCACCTTGACCGCTCTTCTTTAAATCATCAATTAGTTTCTTGTTTTCTTTAATCAATAGGTAGGCGTCCATGATTTCGTTTTGCGTATTGTTCTTTAAAGTCTCTAAAATTTCATTTCTATCGTAACCCATGGTGTTGATCAAGTGAGTAATAGCGCTTTCATCAATTTCATCATGATGTTTCCTTGGAACATCATTTGGTAGCAAGTATTCTGAAATGTTGGTGGTGAACCATTCATCTTGCATAATCTCATGAATGGTAATTCTATTCAGTGGATTAACAACAAGCATTCTAGTTAATAAGTTCTTAGCACCTGGACTTAGATAATTTGGAATTGTGTAGACACCGTTACTAATCTTCTTGAATAAAGCTGGAATGAATTCATCATCAAATGGCAAACGGCCACAAAGCATCACATACAAAATAACCCCACACGACCAAACATCAACTTCAGGACCAGCATACAGTTTACCACTGATAACTTCAGGAGCAGCATAATTTGGAGAGCCGCAACTTGTCTTTAGGAAATTACCATCACTCATGAAATTCGATAGACCAAAGTCAGCAATCTTGACATTTAAAGAATCATCTAATAACAAATTTTCAGGTTTCAAATCTCTGTGAACAATCTTGTGACGATGACAATACTCAACAGCACTGATAATTTGTTGAAAGAATCTTCTACCTTCATCTTCTGGCATTCTACCTTTCTGAACAATGTAATCAAACAATTCCTTACCAGCAAATTCAATAACCATGATGATTTCATCCTTTGATTTAATAACATCATATAACTTGATAATGTGAGGATGTCTCAGCAAACGTAAATAGGAAATTTCTCTTTCAATTCTACCCTGCATGTCAGATTTGGCTAGGGTCTTTCTGTTGATGATCTTTAGAGCGACTTTTTGGCCGGTGGTTAAGTGATAAGCAAGTTTGACCTTACCAAAGGAACCTTCCCCCAAAGTTCTGATAATTTGATATTTCCCGATCTTCCCATTAGGAGGATTGAAATCTGGCTTTTCTTCATGTCTGTCAGGCATCTTTAATGGGATGAACTAACTGAAATTAGTGTGTCTAAATGCTCTAAATGGCAGGTTTAATGGAAATAACCGGTTGTTTTATTGACCATAATTCCTATTTCATTTTCAACACATTTGTAACATCCAGACACCACAATAATTGATCACGTGATCATCTCCGCGAAATCGTTTTATGAATTGAATTTTCAACAAAATTTCAAAAAATCAAAACAAAAACAAAGAAAAAGAGGGGACCATGAATATATTACACATCAGTAGTCTCGGTATATATAGGAGTATAGTGCGTCAAGGTGCATATAGTGCATATACATGCATATAGATCAGCGGTGATTTAGTAGGGGATTTTGGTAGGAAATTGTAGGTAAATCCGCAGTTTAAATAATTCTATGGTGTAGTTATATGTCATTTGTACCGGAATATCAATTTTGCAGAGCTTATAAAGGCCTTTTAAGGTGTGAAACCTTGGAATAAAAGTGGGTGGGTTCATAGGTAGGTTTTCGCGGAGATGGTAGGGGACGGA
>PPMH03000044.1:0-56175 GCA_003707945.3 Taiozyma bovis | reverse complement strand
GGTGATTATCGCGACCGTTCCTCTTGTAGTTATCACGACCACCACGGGCGTTTGATGGAGGTAGTGGGGGAGGTGGTACAGAAGGTGGTGGTGGAGGTGGTGGTTTGGAATCACGGTCGCGGCCACCACGTTCTCCACGATAACCAGAGCGATGACTGTCAGATGGTTGACGGTATGAGCCTTGATTGTACTGTCTGATTTGAGCTGGACTTGAATTGAAAGATCTGGAGCTGTTGTCAGTTGGGTTATAAGTTCTTTGATCCAAATTCCATTTCTGACTCTTAGCAGGTTGATAACCACCAACGTCAGTCTGAGGAGGTAATGGAATTCTTTCCTTCTTGGCACGACGGCTTGATGGGCCACTTGGAAGTTTAAGTTTCTGAGACTCTTGAGACTCTAGCAACTGACCCAATTCATAGGACAACTCCCTCATTGACATTCTGAATCTGCTGTATGATGCACTCGGACCACAAGTCTTCAAACCATAATCTTCTAGAATACCAACACATTGTTTACCGTCTTTAGCACCCTTCAACTTGTTTACAATATCAGAGTCAACAATAGTAGCCAATAATCTCTCCCATTGACCATCTCTGATGGCATATTTGATTTCTTTGAAGTGACTCAAAGGATCATCTTTAATTTTTTCCAATTTGTCTGACTTAATTGAAGCAGTGACATCTTTAAATTTACCTCTTGTTGGTTTTTCATCTCTTTTTGAACGAGCGAAACGAGTGTCAATTCTCTCATCTGGGGTCTGTACTTTCTTGACTTTGGATTCTTCTTTAACAACTTCTTCTTCCCGTTCCTCTTCTTCTAAGACCTCTTCTTCCTCGTCCTCCTCCTCATCTAGAACCTCCTCTTCATCTTCATCTTTGGGTTCTTTCTTCACTTGAGCTTTAGCTCCATTGCCTTTCTTCACCTTTGTTTTATCTTCAGCTTCTTTCTTTTCACTTTCTTTTTCTTTTTCTTCTGCTTCTGCTTCTGTAGCTTCTCGTGCTAATCTTTCTTCTTCTTCACGTTTTTGGCGCTCTGCTTCTCTAGTTTTGGCGCGAGCTTCTTCTCTGATACGAGCCTGTTCTTTTGCCTTCAGCAGGGCAAGACGTTTAGCTTCAGCGGTGATCTCTTCCCTTTCCTTCACCAGCTCAACCCTTTTCTCTTTCAATACTTTCTTCTCTTCTTCATCAAAGTCAGCAAAGTCCCATAGGTGAATCCAAGACTTGGAATGTGAAGTGATATGGGCCAAGATGGCATCAGATGCCAATTTTAAATCTTGTCTCTTCTCATGATTAGAAACTCTCTTGATATTTTCAACAATAACTTCACCATGATCTTCAACAACTGGGTAAACACCAATCAAGTTTTTCAAGAATGTGAAAGTGTTTCTTCTGGACATATAGTTCTCACTTTCAATGTTTACCCTAACGCTTTCAAGTATCTTTAAGTGCCATCTCAGGATTGACTTCTTGTACTCGGTTGAAGCATTTCCTTCCTTTCTTATAGATTCATTGTAGGTGAGGATCTCAGCAACAAATAGACCCAAGTTTTCAGCTTCTAATGGAGTCAAAGTGTATAGCAATGTGTCCAGGATGGCTGATTCAAATAAGATGTTTAGAACTTTTTCATTGGTTTCAATATCAAAGACCTGGCCAATAAACGAAGCAGCAAAAACAGCATCAGATTCAGAATGAACAGCTCTTGGAGTGACACAATTTTGAATGAACGATTGCAGCTTTTCAACGGTAACTTCACCTTCAAACCATTTAGTCTTGGAAGTCTTCAAAACTTCTTTGACTTTTGTATCATGTTCCTTGTGCAAAACTTGCTCAGTAGCAATGCTTTCTAGGGTTTGTTTATTGTACTCCAACTGTTTAGTCAGTTTCGTCTTCTCAGCGACAACTTCAGGGAACTGTCGTTGACTTCTCAAACTGATCAATTGTTCTTCCATAGAAATGGATGAATCCTCTAGTCTCTGACGTTCAGTATCATAGGCAGCGTCACTGTAATTGATATCATAAGGGCTCAATTTCCAGAAATCAACAAACAAATTCTTTGTCAAATCAGTGAAATCAACATCTCGGATCTCCAATTTGTACAATGATTCATCGACAATATCTAACTGACCTCTCCAAATTTCAAATGCCCAAGCTAAATCAACTTGATAATCACTAATCAAACTTTGAACAGCAACTACATTCTCAACGAACTTCACCTTGTCATCTTTCAGGAAGAAAGTAACCAATGCAATGAAAGTGTGTAACACAGATGAAATCTCATCGTTTTGACTAGAGAGCACTTTGTAATGACCATTCTCTGTACTCTTCTCGATCAAATCTCTGTGAAAATCAGACAATAATACAAAGACCTCACTCAACTGTTTGTTCTTGATCAATGTATCCAACAATCTTAGACCGGAAACCTTTGAACTGTCTCTGGTATCCAAGATAACTTTTCTAACCAACTTCTGCAAACTTTCTGAAGAATTCAATAATCTGATCTGGGCAATCGACAAATTGGAGTTCTGTTGGATACCTCCCATCTGATTAACAACTTCTCTCAAGATACTTAACCCAACAGTATTGTTCTTGTGTAGATCTTTCACGATGTAATCCAAAATAGGTTCCAAATTGAATGAAGAGTACTGTTTGCCCAATTTGGCAATGAAAGTGGCCAGTGATTGTAACCATGGTGAGTCATTCAGCCCATCAGATTGTACAGCGACTCTCTTGGTATCAGTCAATCTGATCAGCAGCACAAAAGGTAATACATCCCAAGCGTAATCAGTGAAATAGCGAGCAGCATCAACGATTAATGTTGTCAAATTATCATAACTTTCAACTTGTGACACAATGACAAAAAAAGCAGGCAATGGGTTTGAGAAAGTGATCTTGGCAAGTCTTCTCATCATAGGGTTGACATTCTCAGTTGTGATTCTCTTCAACACGTCCTTGGTTTGTTTCTCCGCTTTTGAGTAGTTCAGTCTCACAAATTGATCTCTCTTGGAAATATTGGTGTACAAGTCACCATACAAGTTGTATCTCCAATCCAATGGGAACTTCTCTAATAGATTGTAAATGTCGCTAATGGTGATTGAATTCTCTGTGATATAAGTGGAGCCAGGCAGGATAAATTTTCTGTAGAAAAGGAACCATTCATTCAATCTCTCATCATAATTAGCAAGACCGCGTGAAGATTCCAAATCATCCACACCGAACTTGGATAAATAAGTGATCAATGATAAATCTTGAGTAAACTTTGGACCAATAAACACTAGAAATTCTTTCGCAAGTTGGATCAATTCATCATAAGTTGAGGCTTTTGGTAGCTTTTCCGACCATTCATGATAGAAGTACTTAAAGATTTTGTTTGAATGATTCTTCTTCAATGGATTGAACACCTCGAATTCAGTGTAAGTGAACTTTTCAAATACAACCTCATCACTCCCACTCTTGCTTCTACTGAAGGCAGTCTCTGCTTCAATTTTCAATTCAGCTTGATCTTCTGGACTTAGCGCAATGAATTTCCCTTTTAGTGGTTCAATAATGACGTTAAACATTCTTATCAATAGGGGAGGAATGTCCTTGTCAGCATGGGCTAAAAATGGATAATTGTTCAAAATGTACAAAGAAGGATAGTATAAACCATTAGCTAAGAAGACCTTCAAGTATATCAACTTTTGATTCAACTGCTTCACCTCGACACTGTTCTTCTTCTCGACTTCCGTTTTGGAAACTGGTCTTGAATTACCACCATTTGTCTCTTCTTCATCATCATCTGCTAATGGACCACTCAATGCTAGGGCATTAGCAGAAGCTTTGAAAATCTCATCCTCAATGCTCTTTTCGGTGTCTTGTTCCAACTTCTCCATGATATCTTCATCCGGGCCTAGGTATTGATACACAGAGGCAAATGAGACAAAGCCTTCTTTGATGAACATGGCGATTAGGATCCTTAGAGTCTCAGTGGCTTCTTTTTTCTGTTCAATATAGGCTCTTAGCTTCCTGCCAATCAACTTGGCAGCGATTTCGTTCCCACCTTTATCCAATGATTCCAAACTTGAGATGTCACCAGGAATGGTTGGCCACCATTGGGAGTTCTTAAAGTATTCTAGAACAAATCTGTAGTTTCTTGTGATGGAGTTTGCAGCAATATCAATGATCAAATCCAAGGTTCTCACAGCGTCTAGTGAGAAATGACCAATAATTCTTTCAATGGATCTGACCAAATATTTCACTTGGAAATGAGAGTCATCAGCAACCAGCACCTCGTTGAATAGTGCCACAACTTTGGCATATCCTTCATTGGCTTCGTTTAGCAAAAAATAACGACGTTGTTCAATGAGTTGCAAGATGTATGACGTCTTCATGGAATCTTTCAACAGACCCAGTTGCTTCAAAACGGTCTCATCCGACAAGTACTTCAATAGGTCAATTGATGGGACTTTTGTGAACTTCTTGATTAGGTCTCTTAGGTTTTCATCGACCTCGAACGAGTTGAAGATGACAATGAATTTCAGGTAGTACGGTTCAGGGATCGGGATATCCAGGATCTTGTTCAACACAGAAGCAACATCAGCAACAGAGATCCTATTAGGGTGGTACTTCACGGTGTAGATAGCCTCGTAAAAGATATCATCGAAGAAGGCAGGTTCGTTATCCAGACGCAAAATGAATTCGTCCACTAGCGTGTTTATATCTTTGATGCCCTCGTCCGTGAACTGACTCCAGGAAAACACTTCAAACTCTGTATTGACACTCTGCAGTAGCGCCAACCGACAGTCCGGGTGTGTGGCTTCTTCTGAATCGGCCATTTCAACATCTTTATCACCATCAGTAGCCACTAGGACGCTTGCTTCTGCGCCGTTTGCATCCGTTCCAACGGACAACTCGGTGTCGTGAGTTGTATTAGACTGCGTTGGGGCCGAAACGTGATCTTGAGTGGGCTCCGACATAGCCTGTGCTGGGAATTGGTGATGTTTGTAGCTTTTTGTTGAAGGTTTGGCGCCTTGTGAATTTTCTTTGTTAATTTTCGGTAAGAAAACAAAAAAAAAAGACATCAACAAAACACTCCTCAATACAGGATAAAAACCAGACAAATCGTGAAAATGGTGAGTTTGAAGCCTTTTTTTGCTTTCAGAACAGCTACTAACTCCTCACAGGCGGACAAAGTTAGAGAGCAACAGGTCTACGAGCAGCTGAAGACGCGCCATATCGGTCTCGGAGATGCAGATACGACGAAACAAGAATGGATGGAAAACGTCTTCAGGGACAGTTATCACTCTGCGCTGGCACATCCAGGTCTGTTCCAGTATTTATCCATTGCGAACGGTATTCCAAAAGGGCAACTTGCGAACGAATACATCGAAAAGATGGTCAAGCCATGTGGTAAGTTTTAATACTACGCGTTGTTTCCACAATCGTCAATCATAGAATTTGTCAAGTTAAAGTTATTCGTATACAAAAAAAAAGAAAGAGGGTCGTCGATGCATCAGTTGTTGATCAAAGGTGCATTCTCAGCATCGGAGGCAGCAGAATTCTCGTTTTTCAAGTTGGCGCCCAGAACGGCCACAGAGCTCAAGAACAGCAAGCCAGAGATGATGAATGCAAACAGCCATTGCAGGGCAAAGAACCTGGTGAAGAACTGGCCCAGAGCCAGACCCAGCACCAAGACGGCGGAGGAGAGGCCGATTGCCCAGTCGCGGTAGATCACCAGGTTGAAGCCAGGCACCAGCAAGAAGTCCCAGATGAACACGTTGGCGACAATGCGGGCGGCCAGCGAGTTGGAGCCGACAGCCACAGCTCCGTTCCAGAAGATGACATAGAGCAACCAGCTGAAAGGCAGCGCGGTGACTGGCAGGTGGATCAGCACGTGGTCGGCCAGGCCCTTGATAGCGTACGTCTTTTGCGAATTGTATAGCGCCAGAATGTTGAAGAAGTTGGCAATGGCCACGAGCTCGGCCCAGACGTAGTGGCCGTGGGCGAACAGCAGCGTCCAGGCGAACTGAAGCACGTTGAACAAGGTGAAGTAGGGGCTCACAGCGTCAGCAGTCTTGAGGCGTTGCGCGTGGTCCACGGCGCCCAGGATAGAGCCTATGACGCCTCTGCCTGAGCTGGTGCTGCCCGTGCTCTCTGGGAAGAAGAACTGGGACACGAAGGACAGCTGTAGCAGGTGGAGGAAGCCCCAGTAGAGCAGCAGCACCAGGATGTTGGCCGTGAAGGGCGTGAAGCCCACCCTGTAGAACGGATCGTCCTCAGGGTTCTTCTCGACGGGAGCCCTGCCCAGGGCATATCTCAGGTTGGCGTACAGGGCCAGGACCAGGGACAGTGTGGCGAGGATTCTGTGGGTCTTTGGCATCTTTCAGGATAATGGTAGAGTCGACGCCACTTGCAATTCAGGGAGCAAAAAGCGGGAAACTACGCCTTTTATAGTCCAAAGTTTTCAACTTGCTTCGATTGCTATCCTAAAGCAGTAATGCACCCTTAGTTTGTGCAAAAAACACTCTCATTTCACGTTGATCCCCGTAACGGAGTCATTGGTGATCGTGGCCTCCAGCACACGCCCGTCCGCAATGGCTCCGTGGAGGTGCTTTGCGGCGTCCTTCAAGGCCCGCGTGTCGTGGAAGATCACCTCGCCCACACAGTTGTGGCCCGTCTCGCACACCTTCACCACCTTGACAGGGGCTATAGACTCCAGCACCCGTCTCAGGTCGTCTGCGGTAGTGCCCGTCTCTAGGTTGCTGATCTTCAGGAACTCTGGCGTGGACGCGTTCTTGATCTTGAGGAACGTCAATGCCGGTTTGTTCACTGGTCTCTGTGTCCTGGCTTTGGTCAGCTCGATCCTCTTCGTCTTTGTAGTCCATGTGTTCTTCGTCACCTTGTTGCTGGCCTTGGTCTTTGCCTGAGCCTTCGCCTGACCTTTCGCCTGGGTTTTCCCCTGGGCCTTCCCATTCGTCAGGGCAGCCAGTAATGGGTTGATCTTGATGTCTTTCGTCTTCTGTTCGCGCTTGGAGGTGCCTAGTCTCGCGAGCAGCGGGTTCATTTCAGTTTTTGACTGTTTCCTTTGTGGCTCCGAATTGCTCCCGATCCTGGCCAGCAGCGATTGACCATTTGCTTTCGTCTCCTTCTGCGTCCTTTTGGCCATCGTTTACCGTCCTTGTAGTGTTATAAGTCTCTTTTTTTAACTCATTTCCAGATTTTTTTGTTTTTTTTTAAGATTTCGATCCAGATTGGGGGATGAGAAGAAATCCACGATGTTTCGAAAGAGCGCCACTGGTGAATTGGACTTCGTCCCAAAGAAAGATTTCTATCACCGGCACGCCAGGGAATATCATCATGGCAAGATTCTGGTGTAAAAACTGTGAAATAGTGAGTGTCTTACCGAATATTACCAGCAGGGTACTAACTACCATCACGGTTCATCGATGATAACAAACTAGCAAGGAGACACCACGAAGATTCCCAGAAGCACAGGTCCAACATACAAAAGTCTATCTGGAAGCTCCATCAGAAGAATAGGGATGAATTCAAGGTGAAAAGAGAGGTGGAAAGAGCTAATAGGGATGCTAATATCGCTAATGGGGAGCAAGTGCTCTTCCAGAAGAGAGTGAAGAAGAAGTTGGATGAGAAGAAAGAAGAAGAGGAAGAGCTAGTGGAGAGAGCTGAAATCGGTCAATGGGAAGTTGTGGAACATTCAGAGCCAACTACCGTTGAAATCACAGAAGATAGTGATACACAAGACACTAAAGAACCAATACCCAAGCTCTCTAAACCACCCACTGCACCTGATCTAGAAACCAAAACGTGGAAACTAACACCAAAGACACTTCAATTGAGCGACTCGGACTCAAATGACGAGTCAACGCCCAAGACCTTCAAAAGGCGCAAACTAAAGGAATCCACTACATAAAATGACCCTTTCAATAATCAAAAACATCATTATTGATCTAATTTTCAGACACTATTCACAAAAGACATAAGTCATTAAAACATATCCTCCTCCTTTTCGTAACTCAGGTGAACTGTCTGGAACCACTCTTAGCGAATTCCAACACTTTCCAACCTTCGGTTTCCCTGTTATCGACATCTTCTGGCACTCTAGTCAAGACCAGAGCGTATGAGGTCATCAGGATGTTATCTTCAGAACCAGCATCTATCTCCCCAGTCTTGGCCTTTCTGTACAATTGAATCTCTTGCGCTCTGCAACCGACAACTAACACTGGGATGTTGGAGGGCAATAATTTGGCACTTAGGATCTCGACACCTCTGATATCTAGGATCCTACCATCCGCAAACAATTCACGTTCTCTAAAGGCCTTTTGTTGTGCAGCATACACGTTGTATGGGGCCTCAGAAAACCAGGTCTTTAACACTTCTTCTTCACCTTTGACGTAGGCGTCCAGGACTTCTGGGATGATGTATTCTCTCAGTTGTTTAGTGAAGTCCTCGTTATTGAAATTTGGATCAATTTGTTTGAACAATTTGTAAACTTGGGCAGTCTCGGTTTCGGCAAAAACACCACTGACTTTCTCAGTGATCGTTCTTAGAGTGGAGATCAATGGATTTTCTGATTCATCCCAATATTTCAATTTCAAATCACCTATAGCACGACCAACGGTGGTCTGGGTCTTTAAAGTTTCAATCTTCTTACCTAGACCTTCACCTGTTGGTTGGATATCCGTAGCGACAAGAGCAGAACCAGCTTCTTCATTACTCTTGACAGCTTTTGGTCTCTTACCAGTAGCTAGCTCTTTTTCTCTTCTCAATTTTCTTTCCTCTTTAGATGCAAACCCACCATAACTCAACGAAGAACCATCATCAAAAGTCTCGGAAACATCCTTGTATATCTTGGTCTGTCTCACTGGATCGATGGCCTTATCCACATTTTCAACTGTTCTGGTGATGGTCTTTCTGGTGTACTTACCAGCCTTGGAATCCCAAGCAGTGACGGCGACTTTTTCAATGACTTCACCAGTTTCCTTGATGGTTCTACCGACAACGGTGGAAGATTCTTGCGCCTTGTGATAAGCTTCACGGGCCTTCTTGTAGGCATCTGACTCACCAATCTTACCAGTCTCATCTTGCAGAGCTTTGATCCCATCTTGTAATTCCTTAGATTTTTTCCACTCTTGTCTAAAGGTCTCGGTGAAGATCTGCAGTGGGGACTTTGGTGGGGCGTTGCAGGCCCTGAAAGAGGTGTGGAAGGCTCTGGCCAGAGGCTGTCTAGTGCCCTTCAATACGGATGCTCTCAACATGACGCACAGTTTGGGTTGTTTTAATACAAAAATTTACTGTGATGACCTCTAATAAATCATTTCGTCCGATTTTTTCAACAGCTTCGACCATTTTTCTTCAGTGTTAATTTTTCGCCATCGCTACATAACCGTGGGTTCATGGTTTCGGAACTACTCGGAGATTCAAGGTCATGAATAACACCATCATAGAAAAAAAAGAAAGAGGTTAACATCTCAGAAATAGCTATATAATAAGTGGTTTCTTTCCTCGATTTCTGAATCATTCGATATAGACACCTTCCTGTTCATCTTCCAATTCGGTGTTCTCCAAGGTCTTACCTCTGGAGTAGTACTTCTCTTTGACTTCCGTATTCACATTTCTCAACAGTGTGTAAACCTTCAAGCAGAGGTAATAACAAGAAGTCAATAAGACAACCAATGGCCAGATATACACAGTGATGTTCTTGAGGCCTTCGTTCACAATCACGTAACGGATAGCAGCCATAAAACTGGTGTATAATTGTGGATGAATCAAGTATTCATAAATGGACAAGCTCAACTTGGCAACAATCACAATCAGATGGGTCTTTGAAAACTTCTGCAAGGCAGCAAAGAACACATCCTTGGAAACCTCAGTCAAATTTTCTCCTCTAAACACCCTCATAATGCTGTTGTATACCGATCTATACGTATTCGCAACGGTGAAGAAAGAAGCAGCTAGATGAAGTGAGACTGTGCCAGGGTCATTAATGAAGGCGGAATCACTCTTTATGCCAAAATAATGTCTGTATGGCGCATCAATAACATATTCATGGAACAAAAGACACCAAAACCAACCATACAAGATGCTGCCAAACAACAAAGCATGGGAACCAATCTTTTGAGTATTATGGACCACGAAATTGATAACTCTTCTACCCCAGTTTTCCCTTGGTTCTGGTAATTCATCTGCACCCTGTTCCTTCAAGAAACGTTCGGCTAACCAAGAATCATAAACTTTCAAAGCGGGAATAATGATCAGACTCCCAATGGAGATTGATCCAGAATCCAACCTAAAAGAGAAAACTGTGTACCCATCTTCATACAGTTGATTTATCATAACACCACCTGTCAGATCACTCAGAAGAATGTCAAGTAAAGCAAGCACAGGTCTACCAACGAAGTTGGAAACAATAGCAGTACCAGCAATTAAGATGACAGCAAACACCCATAACATACCAACAAGACCAATAGCTCTAGCACCGAAATGTGGAGGTCTGTAGACAACTTCATATTGGTTATTATTAGCTGTTAGTTCGTCTTCAGAATCGTCAAATTCATCAGTCTTGTAAGTAGCAAAGATCTTTTCTAATTCAGCTTGTGACTTCAATGGAATATCATCCTTTGTCACTGGGATGAACAACGATCTAACAAACTTTCTAGAAACGATGTCATTCTTTGGAGCCCTAACCAAATTACCATCTGGAATGAAGACAGCTTGGGCATCAGTGGTCTTGAAAACTTCCTTGACATCTGACAACAGTTTTGGGTCAGAGTAATCAGGTTTATAACCTCTGATCATGGCTTCCAATGATCTATACTTGACATAACCCCTCTCTCTTGGATTGTGGTGGCCGAGAATAAATGAGGACAATCGGGTTTTAGAACTTGAGATCTTGAAAGCTCTAGCCCAGTACTGTCTAACATACTTCTTGATCAATGGTAATTCTTTCATTGACTTTCTGAAGGCAGCCAGGGAAAACACTATTGACCAAGTATGACCAAAGTAGATAGGCAGTAATGGGGATCCTGCTAGTCTTAAACCATAACTAACGACACCAAATCCGATTAGAATGAACAGTGTGTAGACCAAAGCAGACAGACTAATCTTTAACAATTGGACTTTGAACGGACGAACCAAAGCATCATGGACTAATCTTGCATTTGGGTCTTCTGGGGATCTAATGAAAAACAAAACACCTGGTCTCAAGATGTAACGACGAGTCATACCGATGAATAGGGCAAAAAAGCACATGTAAAGAGTACCAAATCCCCAGTTTAGAATGAATTTCGTGAGGTTTAGCTTCACACCAATGTTTGAAAAGAACAATTTCCATGTTGGATGAATGAGTGGTGTCAAGACAAATTCTAACATCAAACCACAGGCAGCAGGGAAGAAGGCCAGTTCAACCATGAAAATAAAAAACACCTTGACAGTGCACACCAGGGCAAATAACAAGACGAAAACTTTTCTTTGGAAGCCCTCCAATGGGTTAGAGATACCGTGTTGATATTTTTTGATAGTTAGGAAGCTCAAAATCACCAAGTATAACAGACCGTAGGACAAACCCAAGGGGATAAATCGTTCAAAAGTGGACAATGGAACGTTCTGGTTGTAAACATTTGCAAATGATTTTACCAATGGTTCAATAATTATCTTGGTCAACAACTCATCAGCTTCAGGGTTTAGTTTCCTTAATTGGTTCAAATGGTTCAGTAAAGGATTTATGAATTGATATAGCCTCAAAGATGAGGCGAATCTGTCAAACGAAGAAGATATCACACCAAGTCCGAAATGACCAATATGAAAGATCCCACGACCAATTAAGGTAGGAATATAGTATGCAGCGAACAGAAGCGTACAGATAAAAATATAAACAACAACAATGATCAGATGAATAGGGAAAATATCTAGGAAATCTTCTGCATCAATGTTGTTGACATTAGGTTGGTTAGGCAGTTGATTAACAACGGCAGCAGCTGGACCTGGGGCAACATTGATATTACCACGTGCTGGAATGTTCAGATTCAAGAGATCATTCAGATTCTGTCTTGCTGGCTGAGCTTGTGGTTGGATTTGTTGAGGTATTGGGTCAACTCTATTGTCAATTGGGATGTTTAGGATATCTGGGACTTCATTCAAAATACGCAGACGTTGCTGTTGAACTGCTCTTTGATGTTCTTGGTTCAGTCTTCCAATGTGCTCTTCGGCTTGTCTTCTTGCCAGTCTTTCATTCTCATTGAATCTCATGAATCTTCCAAACTCAGCAGCTTCCTCATCATCATCATCATCACTAGCATGATGTTCTTCTGGATCTGACTCGGAGTCGTCATCGGATGGAGGTTGGTCAATTGGCTCAAAGTTTGGATCGTCATCATCGTCATCGAATAGTTCCATCTGTCTATTCTGTACCTCAAGATGGAGTTGTTGTTCTCTGTTCCTTAAGTTCTCAATGACATCTGCCAATATTCTCCGACCTTGTTCATCAACAGCCAGGTTTTGAGCGTTAAGCATTCTGTTTAGATTTTCCATTTGCGCCAAATTCTGCTGTAGTCGTCTATCAGCTTCGGCAACATTGGCATTGGCATTGGCACCTTGTCTGAGTCTTGCAAAATCTACCACAACCTTTCTTTCAATGCCAATGGCTCTGTGTATCAGCTTGTGGAAGCCGGGATCTTTGGAAACCCACTCATGCTCAATGAACAAGCCACCTAAAGTGACGATGGTCAACGCTAGATTACAAAAGCCTGACAGATAAGCGTGAACGAATGCTGAGCCCAAATTCGTAGTGCTGTATGGATTACCGTCGAATTTTAGGTCGCCGAAAATCAAGTTTTGAGTAAAGTCTTCATGTAAGGTCTTGCCATCAACCATGAACCTTAGAAATCTCTCGACCAAGGCAAATACCAAAGGAATTTGGATAACACCACCAACCAGCAGACCAAAGCCGGTCAAGATGTAGGAGACGTATTTCATGACGTGTGCTCTTATACCCAGCAAGATCAAGCGTAATGGGGCCCTGTCCGGTGTGTTCTCAAAGAAGACAGTGGTGAACTTGTACTTCTGGTGGCAGATATCACAGCTAGCGTCTCTCCCAGAGCGCTTCAACCATTCTTCTAAGCAGCCCTGGTGGATGAACTTGATGGAACCTCTGCACTTGCACGGGAAGAACAAAGGGCTGTCGTCGGTACCCTCGCACTGGCAGATTCTGCACGTGTGTTCTTCTGGCTTGCTGGGGATGTGTTCATCCAAAAGCTCTTCTCTGGCGCCCGTGTCGGCCATTGTGAGAGATGGTCTTGTGATGTTGTTGGTGTGGGTCTTTCTTACTTCCAATGATCTAGGCTCTTCTCCCGCCAGTATGTGGAATAAAGTTGGCAGTAGTAGCGCTCAGGTTCAGTGTGCAGGTGTTAGACTCTTGGGGCGGAGTTGGGAGTCTTGGTGGCGATCGTTTGTGCTGAAACAATTTATGCCAATACTTCTAATTATGATAGAACAAATTTCAACAATTTACCCTAACTTCGCTAAATTGTTACACACTAACACTGATAATAACACCATTGGTAAGCCATTGAAACCCCCTCATAACTCGCCGAAAATGATCAGGAGACTCCCAACCGCCATCAAGCTCACTCCAGAAGACGTCCTAAGCTACGATGACGAAAAGGTCAAGCAACAGAAGATGCTACAGGGCAACACCGCCTCTTACAATCAAAACACGGGTGATTCACCAGACTCTGTGTTGCAAAGAGCCCAAGGTCCGAAGACTAGAGACGAAAGATTGGGTATCAGGACCAATAGCAGACAGTGAACGCATCATCTTTGCCGCTGAAGAGCCATGCTGCTCAAGAACTAGCCTGCTACACTACAATCAGTGATCAAAGCTAAGCATCAATAAAGCAAAGAACAGATAAAAGGACGAGCATCACAACTAAACAAGTTGGTTAGCTCCCGTGATCTCAACAAGAATCATGTTCGAGCTGAACGGGTTCTAACGATTAGACAACCCCTGGTCGTCCAAAGAAACAAGCCAAGCTGAAAGAATACAAAAGGCATAAAAAGCAAATTAATCTCCAAGGTATGATGGTTGATCTCAAAAATGGTTGAGTTCGATAAAAGGAATGTCTTGAATGGATCTCAACTGGTCCAGGCAACAATACAAATCAAAGCTAGCATCTTATTTGAAATACTTGGTGAATCTTGAGAGTAGTGACATCGAAGTATAATATCTGATCTGTCTGTCACCTTCCTGGATATTAATTAAATTGGAATCATTGGCATCGGAAATTCTAGTCAATGAGTTTGTTCTTGTCTGAAGCCCAGATATGGTGCCCTGAGTGCTGGCCACCAATTCTTCAAGACTTTCGTCGCCCTCATCATAGTCATCAATGAACCTCCCGGTTTCTATATCTAACTCGTTTATCAACTGAGGGTTGCTATTGCTGTTTTCATCAGTGGCTTGATTCAAAGGGCTCAAGTCAGCTATTGAAACGTTGGTGAAGGCGCTGCTTTCGGTATCTGACTTCCAGCCATAGTTGTTGGAATATTGGGCGTTCTGTGAGGTCAAGTTTGGTGATATGAAGTTGAAACCAGGAGAAGGGTATTCCTCTTTGATGATTCTCAAGTCTTCAGGATACACGACATTATTTTCAAACCCAGAGCTGTCCTTTTCGATCTTGAGGTCCTTTGTAGTAAACCAGTCACCGTCAACAACAAATTTGAACAGGATCTTCTGATTAGGAACCTCAATCGTGACAGAGTAACCAGGCCCATGCGGGTTCTTGTTCAACTTGGTGCTCTTTGACCAGTTGTCAAACGTCCCAGTGACATAGACAGTCCCGTCTGAGTTGGACGGCCTTTTGCCATTGTTAGTACACAGTATGACCGTTAACTCAGCGGATACGCACCATTCGAACGTGAAATAGGTTGACATTGAAGTGTGCTCTATGGTGGCTTCGAAGTTCTTGGACGGGTCCTGCACGGTGCGAGTGTCTCTTCCAACTTATGCGGCGGGTGCCAACGTGTGTGGGAAGAGGATCCTTATTTTCCAGTTTGAAAAAGGTTTGGTGATTTTGACATATACAACAACACGTAAAAATGGCAGATCCTCGAAAGTCCTCTTTGGAAGGTCCCAACAGGCATTCGATTAGCTGCAACGACTGGTGCGGCGGCTGGTCCAGGCGAGATAATCACAAGTGACGGGTGGAGGCCATATGGCCCTTTCCTGTGGCTGCCTGCAGGCTGTGGATTTTCGATCCTTCACGCTAAATTTGACACATTCTAGAAATCCCTCTCTTTCAAGCTTTTAAGAGGCCTAAAAACGGTATACGGGGAGGGGAGTGCAACTATTCGGGCATGCTAGACCATTCTGAACACCATTCAAAGTCGTACTGGTCTCTTTCATCTTGAAACTGCCTTATCAGAGGAAAGTAGCCGCTTCACGGATCTGTTTTCTTCCAAATCGAGTAAATGCAAAGATCCCGTAGAAAACAAGCGGCCGAAATTAAAACCCAATTAGTCTCTGCTTGATTTAAATACGGGTTCAATAGAAGCATTTGTACGTTAATAGGCGGAACGCGATTAGTTGGGAGACGTTGAGTTTCTTCTGGCCTGCCCCTTTTTGTGTCAAATTTTGGTCAGGAATTGAGGAGTTGGATATCGCAGAGCTGCTCCTAAGAAAAATCGAGTCCAGAATCGTGACTGAAATTTCCAATATATAATTAACTGTGGCAAAACTTCTATATAGTGTGATCAATTGAGGCTTCTGTTACCAAATGACTCCCCTTATTGTATAACTTGGCTAGTATTTTAAAGTATAGGCTTAAATTTACCGCGGGATTTTGACTCAATTTGGCACTGCAAAAAAAGAACTTGAGTTAAATTGGAAAAGATATAGTAAATATCTATATATATGTAAGCCCAAAGACTATAGGGAACACAGAAAGTAGTGCAAACCTCTAACTATAGTCTTAATTAAAATCTTCCCACAGTGAATTAGGGAGAGTTTTTATTGAACTCGTAGGATTAAAGGCAGAATGATGTAAACGAAAGTCAAAGCCACTCAATACCAAGCACAAGGTGAGGTCTTGCAACCAACCATTTAGTGTCACTTAATGAGACTCAAATAATTTTGAAAACTGAATCTAGAGCACTACCAAACACAATTCTCAGAAATTAATGAAGGAGAAAGTGACCTGTCACAGTCCAAACTGGAGAAAATTCGCCAAGTATAGGTCCAAGAAGCGAGAAGGTTGAAGGCACGAGGAAAGATTTTCATTGATCCCTATATATAATCTCAAATGGGGCCTTCAAATCATGTTGGTCATATCTTTAGTCTTACGCTATAATTCGACTCTAGTAAAGGTTCGATGCTGATTTGTTTTGATTTTCGAATGTCGCAGCGCCATCATGCTAGTCGTGTAAGGGAAACTAGCTGTAAAAAAAGAGCTCTAAGAAGAAGGAGTCTCCAAGCAACCGTTAGACCTGAACCTTAGGAAAATCGAACGAAAAGATTCTCCAAATCATTGGATTTTGGGGAAATTTTGAGGTCTACCACGAGCTGAAAGTTGGATGAGGGACTGAACATGGCAGATGTTTCATGGTTTAATGATTATTAAAGCTGGACAACATTTTCCAAAATTGTCAAAAAATTCAGATCTTTTGAGTTGTGGCCAAGTAATCCCCTGCGTTTTGCGACTTCAAAAAGAGTAAATAGAAACTGATTCTACGGAGTAAATCGTTAGTAAGTAGTAATTATTAAGACATTTTTCCTGAGACCTGAATCCTTTATATGTACTATGCTTCTAACTCGGGACTCGGCAGACTAGACCCAGTAGTTGCCTACATATTTTCTCTAGGCGCGTTGATGCAAAAGAGGCGCAATCTTGCATAAAGTTAGATCTTTGATCATCAACTTCCGCTTTTGACAGCTTTCTACCCAAATGAGGTAAGTTTTCAGATAAACTTTAGGTTTCCAACAAGGTGGTCGAAAGGAGGACTGTCTTTGAGCTCTGGAATGTATGTGCCTTGAGAAAATGAGTAGATTTGTTTTGTTAGCGGTGGCTGTTAAAAGATTATGTATAGTCAGGTAGATGCCATAACCATTACTATGGTAACTGTTCTCCAGCAGTTAAAGACCATCCGTAGATGATGAATACAGGGATAATTTCCAGAAAGGCATTTTACAATTTTCTCCTCTCTCTAGCCTCGTCTTTGTACTTGCTCTGTCAACTGTTGATTAAATGGGGGTGTCATCTTTAAAATCCGTTGCTCAGACTCAACAACATGCTGTTCATTTCCAACAGCACACTGCAAGAGATGCAGCCAATCAGATAGCAAATGTGACCACAAGGGCGAGTGTATCAAACGGTTTCCTTGCTAGGTTTTTTCAGGTAAGTCATTCTCGTCACCTTATCGGGCTCCACTTTCTAAAGTTAGGCAGGGATGGGATTTAAAATGCTTCAACGGGTAAAACCTGGATTGTTCGATACCACCCCTGCCGAGAAGTGGGTCTCACGTCCTTTTGAGCCTTATACCTTAATTGGGATATTGGACCGAAGTTGCTAGGAGATTACCCATTTGTCTATCAAATGGGGTGACCTACACCATGGCTGTTTTACAGTTCTGTTCCTGAAATTGCCTCGTGTTCACAAAATCACTACGCTAATTCGTTGATCAGCCTTCTTGTACCTTGAGGTCCTAATGAGCGACTGCGACTGTTTCCAAAGTTGGCCAATTGAACTAAAACCTTCAGGCACTGCGGTATCTTTCCCTCTCGGGAATTCCACACCTTATCTCGTGCCAAGGAGGTGTGTAACGTTTCCCAGTTCACGCGTTTGTAAATCAAATTATGTAAGTAATTTCCCAATCCGGAACTTCAGTAGATCGCGTCAAATTTTTTCCTTCGTGAAGGCTGAAAAAAAGTCAAGCCTGTGGCTTCATATTTCGAGGATGTGTATGCCCTAAGAGAGTTTACAAAGGAGACAACGCTTTAGGAATACAATCATGATTATCACACTGTGGTAAGTTAGTTGATCTACTCTGTAATGATATACACTCCACCAACCTCTAGCCATAGCCACAATCGATGACCCACGGAGGTTATGGAAAGTCTAACATGTCGATTGTTTATATGCGAGACATTATTGCACTGCATTTTGCGTCTGGTTACGGAATTATTCATTATTCACATTCATGTAATTCACTCTTCAAAGACAGCCAGAATTTTAGTCTTGGACTGGGGCTGTGGTTAGGTCCAGCTCCAGATCAGATTATGAGACTAGCACACTGCAAAAGGGATCGAGTATGACCCATATTACTGGGCAGCTTCCAGTCAACCAGTTCCTGACCAACTGCTCAGATTTGTCTTTGCTGTAAATTCTTTTTGACATTCCTGGTTACAGCTTCTTTAGGTGTAAGACTAGTCTGGGTCTTGAGCCTAGGGATGATTTTTCCGAGACTCAAGAAAAAACCAGAGAAGCAGAGACTGGAGAGTCCAGTCCCAGACAAGATCAAAAACATCAACCTTGAAGAAGGACTCATCCTGCTTTATCCGAAAATTGATCAGAGTTGGGTTACCTCTGATGACCCATCTAAAAGAGATCAATTACATCGAACTTGGCCCTTTTCAAGAGATGAATATATAAATAGACCCAATCGCCCAGGCTTGTCAGATCAGAAATCTGAGACCCTGTGCAAACTTAGGAATTGGACTATGATTACCCTAAAAAAGAAGCACCATAAATCACACATGGATTTATCATACTGATTGGAAGTCGGCTTCGTGACGAGTACATGTGTGCTGTCAACGGGGGTCCAAGAATAGTCTGAATTGAAGCGATTCTTTTGGCAAGGTTCCAACAAGCGCTTAGGCTGACAAGTGCTAAGCCTTGGACTGTTTGTTATTTATACAGTGCAACCAATCTCCTAATTTCTTATCTGAGGGGATAAACTACTGGAGAGGAGTTATCGCTGAATCAACCTGATCACACATGGTCCGCTCTTGGATTAATTCTTTCTAATTCAATAATGCTTAGACACAGCCCTTGAGGTGATGTGTCATTCTACTATACATCTTTTTGGTAAACTCAAGACCTCCACAACCGGATATAGTGCTTGCTGCAAAAAGGAAGAGGTATACAGCCGTGCCAGTTACAGCCTCTTGCGCCAGCTGATACAACTCGGATTCATTTCCGCTTCCTACTTCTTGTAGGTATGGTAAAAAGAGCTCCCCTTGTCTTAAGCTGATAGACAGTCCTGGTACCAGGCCCCCCTATTTCGGCTAAATCACAAAATTTGGACGTTCTCGTGTGTATATTCAAGTCTGTGAATATCCACCATAATAACCTTAGGAGAGATCATCGAGGAAGGAACGAAAAGAAAGTATCTCTGTATGTGTTGAAGGCGGGGAATGCACAGACACTAGGTAATTGACTGACAAACCTCGATGATCAGTGAGAAAACACAGTACAGTCATACCGACGTGTCCGACTAATTAGGGCAGGGGCGACTTACCACTTTGCGCTTGCACTCGAACTGACCTAGAAAGATGTGTGATAAGTCGAAAGATCTACTTAGCTCATCTGGATTTGAACTCCTGTATATCGAGAGTTGATCCGGTCAGTTGAATTAGAACCTGAAGAACATTTGATTGGCCTGCTCTCTTAGAAAACAATGCAAAATATCGCAGCGTTGAAAGACACCATGGTCCTAAGGACCTTCTCCCAGTGGGGTAAACAAGCAAATGCAGAGCATTTTATGCACAGCGAGCCTAGGCACTACGTACGCCTTGAGAGGTGTATGGTCGTTTCTTTTACACCAAGGTGCTTCGATTGATCTGCAATGATCTGGAATGATCAGAATCACCGTACGTACGAACATTAAGAGAAATAAGAGGTTGACTTTACAAGCCTCTAGTCCATAGCTTTCCCATAAATCAATCTCTCCGATTTCAGGATCGTTTGGTTTCATTGAAACAGCTCTAAAACTCTCCAGAGGCTCAGTTTATTCTCCAAAAGTGGCCACCAGTCGGACTCAACACAAGGTGATCATTTGTATAGATTTCTTCATCACCTTCCTCAATCGCCCTCTAGATCTTTGTTTAAAGCAGCTAGTTACAGGCTACATCCTCTCTCTCAAATAAAGAATGCTCTCATTATGATGAACGTTTTCTCACAATCATTAGATCGAACGCTTTCCCTTTTTGGTTAAAGTCGTCCGGAGATCTACGCACCTTCCTTACCCATGTACGAAAGGCACAGGTGGGAAACTTTACGCAGATGTTAGAGGGTCTCAAAAGCACCGACCATCGCAAAGCCACACATAACCGTCTCTAACATATGATACAAACTATCCAAGTACTTAATCGGATAAAAGTTACAGAGCTGTTGCGCGAAGCTTGAACGACAAGTGGCTTAGAGTTGGTACTCAGGTATTCTTCGTACTTGTGAGTCTCTCGAATAGCCGCTGTCGTTGATCATCTGCGAACTTCTGAGACTTTACAAGATGGACAGAGATTGAGATATAGAAGCCATAACCTCAAATAGCCAACAGATTTAGTCTACAGTGCATGCTAAATGTCCACTTACGATCTGATCCCACATCCTTTCTACAAAAAATGGAAAAAAAAATGCCCCTAGAAGAATCATATCCAAACTTGAGTTGTTATGACTACTCTGTTACTTGAAAGGTATGTATTCGCAAAGCTGGAATAAAAAGCAATGTTTCAAAATAGTCTGAAGGTTCTCAATACTCAGGTGTCGCCTATTAGAAATTGCTAGCAGTCATGGGAGTTGACGGCTAGTGTTCAATGTTGTTTGGAAGCGAAGGTTTATAGGGGAGGGTACACTTCTTCTCCACCCAAGTGCTTAAACTTGAGCTCTATCTCTTATCGGACGATATAAAGCTAGTCCCACTAGTCTCGGTTTCCATTTTTTTTTTTTTGAAAATCATCCAGTCTCATGTAACGGACATCGACACTACCTGTTTTGGGTTTAAAATTTCTTCTATTGCAGATACTCTTTACATAATTAACTCACAGACAGAGATAACACTATAACCTGCGGAGTCAATTATGATTCATCTTGGAATATGAGACAGGTGTCAATCAATGGGTCTTGTTATGATGTTTGTGTTTCTCTTTTGATTTCAAATCGAGCACGCCCTGCATCATTCCAACACTTGTTTGTGCCCCGTTGACAGATCAAAATACAAATCACGACTTGAATATCTACAAAGAAGTTTGGAAGAAGTGTCCACACTAATATATCAACCCAAATGAGTCCACCATTTCCAACTCCTGAAAGACTCCTGCCAAACCTTAACATTAGCCCCAAAATATTGCGTAAAAAATGCAGAACAGTTACAGCTCTAGATAACATGCATATTTTCCTACACCCTTGAATGCCCGATAAGTCAACCATTACTCTGTTCTGCCAGATTAAAAGATCAGCCTATTCGATTAGCTCGCACACAGTCATCGTTCGATCATTGTCAATTGCGTGATCTGGGCCTCAAAGGAGCCAGCATTTGTGTTTGGATCTAATGTCTTGGTGAGTTTGTTCATACTGTGTTAGTGATTATGTCGTCCTAGCAAGCAGAAACAGGCTTAGTTAGCTCAAGGCATCTGGATTATTGACACTTTTTAGACGCTCAAGCAACCAAATGTGTTAATCTAATATCCTCATGGTCCACTCTGATCTTGCCCTCATGGCCAATCATCAGGATAATTTGAAGTAATATTCACAGTGGAGGTTACCACGACTGAGCAAATGTTGGATCCGAAGGATGCACTCTCAAGCGTTCTCCAATAGGTAAAAGCCCAAGCTTGGATCACCAGTTATACCTTCGTTGAGTCACTTTGCGCCCTATCTTTCATTTTACTTAGCAATTCAGGGACTTGATCTCCGCTGTTTCTCCCGTGAATGCCACCTGTTTATGCCTCAACCCATGGCAGGCTGAAACTGGTCTCTTTCTAAGTGAAAGTTTAATGTTCTTGACAACTGAGTACTGTTCTTTATCAGAAGATTCTTCGATATGTAGATGGATGCAAGATGCTGCCCATATCTAAAACGGATGTGTATAAAATCGAATCAAACTGATTCATAAGAAGAAGTCGTAAGTTAAAGAGCCCCATGTTGGGGAAAAGCTTTTAAGCTTCTCTTTTGGGCTGAATTCTAAGAAGGAAGTTGACTCTCATTATCTGGTTCTTAGGTAAAGCTCAGCCTACATGACGTTTAATTAAAACAGATGCTTCTCAAAGGCAACTAACTGACTATGCAGTCAGCCTAAATTGAATTTCACCACTTTCTAGTGTGGCCTAAATGGACTTCGGCTGCTATGAAGTTTGATCTTCAGTATAGACTATGACAGGCTTTCTGTGGATGGGCGAGACCCTTAAAGAAAATTTTCACTAGATACGTTACATGAATAACTTTGATCACGTAACTAAGATATTATCGAGAGACTTGCCAAAGTGGCATAAAGAACTCGAGTCAATATAGTCGATTGATGCACTGAGGGCAGGCAACGAGGGAAAACTTTGTGCATTGATTGTCAACTGGTAATACCCTGCGTCAGGTCATATCGGGAAAAACTGTCTGATCCAGTCATAGCACTGGAGGTGAGACCAGATCAATACAAAAATGCAGTTGGAACCATTGTGAAACACCCGATACTGTATCCGAATTCTGATTGAGAGCAACCAAGCCCAAACAGAGGCTAAAGGTACCTTTCAGGCCCTCAAATTATGCATTGACGCATCAAATTTATGCACAGCGGGCCCAGAAGACCTGAAGTGATGAGACTAGGCCAAGCCCCTATTGTTTTCAACATCTGGGGACTGGGAAGTTATGTCATGTCACTATCAGACGACAGAGCTTACTGGTGCCGTGTTTTCATCTTCAGTTCTACCAGAAACCGTACTCAGCACATCACCATACATGCGATGGCTCCTCAGAGGCACCATAGATGGTTAAAAGCTCGCAAAAGTTACCAGCGTTTTGATTTCTAGTTAAGAAGAGGAAAGTCAAATTAGAAGTCTATAAACAGATCTGTTGCAACACCATATATGGTTGATTATGCTCGTGCTCTCATGCACTCTTAACTCCCATCCTTGTTTGCCTGAAATGAGGCTACATTGTGTTGTCTCTCCTTGTGGTTCCCCCCTATAACCTGTACATTTTTCAAGGGTCTAGTGGGCCTAGGTTAGGGTATGAGATCGAGAGAAATAAAAGGTGGCTTAAAGGTCAAGGTAATGCCTCAATTGAACAACACTTCCAAAAATTAGTGGCTTGAAAGTTCAAATATGAAGGTGGAAGTAGAAGAGAAAGACATTGAGCAACCATTGTATTGCTATATCGAACTTAAGGTTCAGCCTGGTCATATTTAAAACCCAGATCCTGACAGACATAAATAAGAAAATAATATGTATTCACAGTAGGAAATCAGATCGAGCAATTAATATGAAAATGCAGCAGTATAGATTATGGGAGATGCAAGCGAGTTTGCTAGTTGTTAAAGGGTATGGGTTGATATGTATTAAAAGACCCAACCGGATACATGTGTTCATCCCTCATTCTATCTGTTGGCCAGATGAAAATCACACGAGACTAGAAGAGGCAAAAGTCTGGATTTATCGACACAACTGGTCAGATTTGGAAGTGACTCCGAGTATAAACCATATGCAGCATTATCTTTGTTAAAGGACCATTATAAAAGATGGTTAAAATCCAAATAATTTGGAGTACTGGTAGTCACGACTAAACAACAAGGATTAGAGTTTGATCTTGCAGAGTTTATGTTTTGACCAAAATAATTAGGTCAGCCTCTGGTCTGTTAATATATACATCAAAAACCCTGAAAGATCTTACTTTAAATAAGTTATTATGTTCTCAGCGTGGTAAACTCTATAGTGAAAGGAGAGAAGCGATATATAAGCCCAAGCCACGATTGAGGTTTGTGAGAGAGCTTAAACCTTCATCACCCCCACCTTTGGAAAGCACAGGATGCTATGCTATGATCTGCGTGTCAGTTCAGATCGGTTTTCACCTGCCCACTCGGTTTCAGTCACCAGGCTTGTTCCTTCGAGGCCCCACCGTCTTGCGAGTCAATTAGAGGAAGACAAGTTTTTTTCCCTAGTCCCAAAACGTTTGGTGAGACTGGGCTTGGTATTCCTGGTCCTAGACTCCCCACTATGTGAAGGAGTCAATTGCACATATTTATCTAAAGAGCCACGGCTAAGCCCTAGGTCTCAGGCCCAAGTCTCAGACATAGGAGACAGGGCAAGACCCACGCATCCTTCTTGGTCGAGACTAGGGTTTTCTGCACTTGTCGCAACTGTGCAGCGACAGGCATGAAGACTTCAAAGATCGGGATTGACGTTTGAAAATCTTGAAACATCCACATCGAACACCTTATAAATAACTTTTGATTCCCTTCCTTTTTTTTACACTACCCTGTGCAAAAATTGTGGAAGAAAGTCTTTGTCATTCATTGAATTCTTAGATTCGTCGTGCTACAGCTCCCTCTCCATCGTCAGGCTACACTCGTGCTGGTTTCACTTCCCGTTAGTCTCTGATCTGATTCAGGCCCCAAATCCAATCTCATATTCGTTCTCCAAGTCTTACTTTACAGAGACTTCCCAGTTGCAATCACCCACACCCAGAAGCTCCTGTTCACATCTCAAGGTTATTATTAGCTTAATAGTCTAGTGCTCCCTCATTGCAACAATTGCCAATTCCTCTCTGAACCTATTTCTTTTTCCGTTTTGTTGAGAAACGAGAAAAAACTTTTCATCATCTTCAGGTCACCTAGAGAACACCACACAACGGACAAAGTGCTAAGCATCATTATCCCCTGATTAGTTCATCATCAAAACACTGTCCATAAACATTTACACATTATTCGCTACCCCTTCTCCTGTCATTCCATCTGCTTTTGCTCCAAGACGTTGTTTCAAGCCCTAACGAATTTTTTTCATGTCCCCCATTTGAAAATTTCCATCATCATTATTAAAGATTCACACACTTTGCTACATTTATCGCTCTTACAGACACCATTAGAATTCCTTTAGATCATCGTCATTGCCAGCATACACTCTTTATCAAAAAAAGTTTTCTGCACATCACTATAACATTCCAAGTGAAAATCCTATTCACACAGATACAATCATGTCCTCAATGACTCCAATGACCTTAAAAAGACGTACTGTTAGCAGAATTGCTGCTTCCAATCCAAGACTAAAAGCAATGGAGCAACGTGCGCACAACAGTTCCGTTTTTACATACTCTTCAGACATTTATGAGCATTTATCTAGTCTTGAAGAATCTACAAAGATGAACCCAGATCTGATCCAACAACAACCACAGATCAGCATTGAAATGAGACCTATTTTATTTGATTTTCTGATGGATGTTTACAACAGATTGAAACTATCACCATCCACATTATTCCTAACATTCAACATCATTGACCGTTACTGCTCTTTAAGGATTGTCAGAAAAGATCATTTTCAACTCTTGGGTCTAACAGCTCTTTGGCTAGCTTCTAAGTTCTCGGATTCCAAACAGAAGATCCCTTCTATCGATTTCTTGAGAGCCACCTGTTGCAATTGTTACTCTAAGAACTTGTTCATTGAAATGGAAACTCACATTCTTAAATCACTAAACTGGGAAGTTGGTTCTTCAACCCAAGATTCATTCATTGATTTAATCCTAAGGGAGAAGTCTGTCATGAACAACAACCAAAAAGTCGATCCCATCAACAATATCAAATATGGTGCCAACTTTATTTGTCAACTAATGCAATTTCACCACCGTATCACATTCAACTATCCAGGTTCCGAGATTGCTGTTGCATCAGTGCTTTTGATGTCATGTGCCTTACAATTTGACAATGGGAACATCTTCATTCATTACACCTCATTAACCAAGAACAACTTGCGCTTGAACAGCTTGATCAATTCAATGCTAAATGTACTAAGGTATGAAAATATCCCAATGTCGCTAAAGACAAGATACTTTAACAGGACTGAAGATGTCAGAATCAACCCAAGTCTGAGTCCAATCTACAAGTACTCCAGCGAATTGACTAGCCTAAACTCAATCCACTATCCACAAACACCCCTCTCCTCACCATATTTCTCCTCCACTCCATCCAGAACCTCCTCCACCTCCACCTCATCCTCCAATGGCTCCTATGCCTCAATGATCACTCCGCCAAGTTCATGCTCCTCTTCTCCAATTGATGGTGTTAGCAATGTAGTTCAAGTGAAGCAGACCAGGGCCTTTGCTGTGCCTCCTTATGAAAAGCCTGTTCAGAAAGTGTCTCTGAGAGAATTGAAGATCCAGCATCCTGATGAAGGCAGAAAGAGATCTCTGGAGATGTGAATGATTGATCATGTTTGCTGCTGTTCAAAGTTTGTTGTTCTAGTTACCGTTTGATGCATTTTCTTAATTCCTCCTTCATATTATTTTTTCCCTTGTCAGTTCGTTGGTAGTTATACTCATGATTCACTTTACTTGGGGGTCCATACAACTGGTTTGTATTTTCTTTTTGGTTTCTTCTATCAGGTTTTATCGGTTTATAGTTTACATTATACACAAGGTCGTTCAACTTGAACAGTAGCCCTTCACTATATTTTAGGGCAGAGACTAGTCTATAGGGTGTCCAGACCCTGGGCCAATTTGGCGTGGTGTGTCCTTAGGCCATGCAGAGGAGTCAGATAACACGTCATGAATTGCTACCCACGAGAGATGCCCAAGAGAGAGAGACGGCCAATGGACATGTAGGAACCTGGTAAGTCTACCACGTCCACATTTTGACATCATCGATCTCCGATAAACCTTATCCAGCGGATTTGCAAAGGCGTGGCATGTGTAGGGTTTCGGCTCTAGAATTAATTGACTGTAGATGTATATCCAATTAAACTTTGACCTGAAATGCAATGCGAGCAACAGGATAACTTACGAACCGTTGCCACAAAACATCTTGTATTTTTATTTTCTCTATCTAATCCATGTTGTCCATGCACTGGCTGGGCAGCATATGATTGTATCCTGTGACGGCGAGGCGGCGGTGTTTCCCCAGATCGCGACTCAAGGCTGCATCCCAGCTTATGTCAAGACTACGACGCTTACTTCCAGTTGCATGAACCATTGTGGCTTTCCCAACGCCTATCTGTAACCTCAGAGATCACTAGCTCACCAGATTGGGACAAGCACCACGGGCAGTTCCTTCCTTCTGTTATGATTAAGGAGCTTTGTTGAAGCCAGTCAGCTTCTAATATCGCCCGAATGCCAACAAGTTGTCGTGTAGGTTGGATCAAATTTAGTAGAGCTGAAACAAATCCAGCTGTACCAGTGGCTTCATAGGGTCTCCAGAGGCAATTGCTACGGTTTTTACCCTTGTTTGAAGGTGAATTGCTCTTGTGTCTGCCCAACTCCAACTATAACAATAGGGCCTCTGAAGGTCTCTTGCGACTTGCTTTCTCGTGTAACCGGTTCGCTTACTAGCGGCAAATCACGGATGAAATGTGTCAACCATCGGCAAGTTTTTTCCCTTCGCATTGAAAAATCTTCAACAGAACCGTTTCTCTGCTTAGCCTTCCGCAAAGCATACACACACACACAAAGAGCAAAAACATGCAGGATGTGCTGCTTCAGAACCTAAAGCTTCAAGGCTCCATCACAAATGTCGCCTCAAACGCCCCAAAGGTTTTGAGATCGAGATCTGACGAGTTAGCCATCGCGTCGAGTTCAGCCACCGCCACTGCGCTACAGAGACAGGACAAGATCAAAAGCGTCTTCTCAAACACCTCAGAACACACCCTTGCCGATGATGCCACTTTGAACGGGGAAAACCCAGACGATTTCCCTGATGGTGGAATCACGGCGTGGATAGTTGTTCTGGGTGCATTCTTGGGGCTGATCCCGGTGTTTGGTTTATTGAACTCCATAGGTTCCATTCAAACATACATCTCATCAAATCAGCTGAACGGTGTCTCCAGCTCCGTCACAGGTTGGATCTTCTCCGTTTACTTGGCTATTGCTACCTCAGGTTCAGTCTTCAGTGGGACTTTGTTCGATAGACTCGGGAGAAAATTCCCAATGACCCTGGGTACCATTCTTTACTCTGTTGGGCTATTCTCCACTGCGGAATGTACCACTGTGTACCAGTTTATCCTTTCGTTTGGTGTTTGTGTTGGCTTGGGCACCGCCCTAAACATGACTCCTTTAGTTGGTGTTGTGTCCCATTTCTTCTACAGAAGAAGAGCCGTCGCTACTGGGATAGCCACTATCGGTGGAAGTGTTGGTGGCATTTTCATTCCAATCATGTTGAGAAAGCTATTCTTGAGCGTTGGATACAAGTGGGCTATCAGAGTCCTGGCTTTGATTTGTACGTCTTGTCTGGTCGCCTCAATCTTGTTGACCAGGGAAAGACTTCCGAAGGATGAAGAATACAAGAAATTGCCACTAAAAAAGCGCATGATAACCTATTTCACCAGCTCAATTGACTTCAATGCCTTGAGAGACCTGAGATTTGCCTTTTGTGTTCTTGCAATCATCTTTTCAGAGATGTCATTAACCACCGCTTTGACATATATTCCGGAGTACGCCTTGATCCAAGGGTTTTCAGAAGACAACTCGTATTTGATGGTCACTTTGATGAATGTTGTTGGAGTTTTTGGACGTTTCTTCCCAAATCTGATTGCTGATAGGTATGGTAGGTTTAATGTGATGATCTTCACAAGTGTTGTCGCTACTATTGTCTGCTTATTACTCTGGCTACCATTTGGTAAATACCACGCTGCCCTATGGACTTTTTCCATGGTGTTCAGTTTCTTTACCAGTACCATTTTTTCGCTGACACCTGTGTGCTTGTCGCAGATCTGCAAAACTCAACAGTTTGGTACAAGATTCAGTACCATGTACTTCTTTGTGTCCTTTGGTAACTTAGTTTCCGTGCCAATTGCTGGTGCTATCATTGGTAATGGTGAAAAAGTTTCTGGTTACAACAATTTTGTCATCTACTGTTCCGCAATTTCCTTCATTGGGACCGTGTTTTGGCTAACTTCGCGTTACTACAGTGTCAGATCATGGAAACTCTTGGTCAAGGTTTGATGATTGTTCTCCGGACCCTTTTGTAAACAAGCTCTGGGCTCCTGTAAAGACATTGGATCTGTCATTAAATAGCTGAGATAGTCACTCACTGTAGTAACACCTCATAAATTTGATGAAAAAAGAGTACAAAGCCGTATAATTAATTTGCAACATACATTAATTGTTCATATTCTTTGCCTCTTGTTCTCACAAGTGGAGCTGGAATGGTACTGTCTCTCCTAGAGTTTTCGGAACCACCATGAGCATTTGATGGAGGGTTATTCGAGATGACAGGAAGGAATACCACAATCTCCAAGATAACCAGAGCAAAGTGACTGACCATATATGTGCCTCGATTGAATTCTCCGATTAAAGCTGGAATTGAACTGTAAGATCAGGAGCTATAATGACCAGTAGGCCGCCTGTTTGGTATTCTGTGTGATCTGAGCGCTCGTGTGCCAATTTGGAACAGCAGGTATATCTCTGATGTTGATTTGTTAGATACTCTGATACCTCTGGCTTCGATTGGATCCACCACTAGCATCCCTTCGCCAAGTTTGAACGTGGCAAGTTGATGTTGACTGTTGATGACCATTATCTTTGAGCGCCAACTAACGAGATGATCAAGTTATATCCCAGAGTTCATTTAGATAAGAGGATGTATTAAGTTGGGTTAGCTTAAGTTGTGTATTTGAGAGTACTAGGGTCTATGAAGCTTGGGACAGTAAAGTAGCCTAATAAACGCTTGTATTGATGATGGTTGGGAACCGAGTCCTTAGTATCACTTGCTTAGGAAATGCCCCCCCCCCCTTTGTTACTATATAGAAGGAAAGGAGTTAAAGGGATTATTAGGCCAGAATAGTAAGGTCATGTGATTGTACCAAAGAGGTATGGTTAGGAACTATGATCATATACTATTACATAAACATATTGATATGGGCACAAGATCTGCCAGCCAAAAAATGTGTCAAATCACAACTCCTTATCTCCAAGTTCACCACACGAATCACGCCACCAATGTTCAAACCGACCATCGTTCTACACCCGAAGAAGGGGATCAACGCCATCAAGATAGGCTCTCACATTAACACCCACCTTGGTAATGTCCAGTCCCGCCTGTTACACCTCGCACCCAGTGATCCGATCACATTACAACTGGTGCATCAGGGTGCGAACCTGGTCTTTGAACCCTCCCGTCAGAAACTTTTGTTCGTGGAGCTGTTGATCAATGATAAAGTCGAGTATGAGTATAACGGAGTGTCCCTGAATGGGAAATGGGACATCAACTCGATTTATAATGATGTTTTTGGGCCAACGTATTACGGGGAGGTTTTCGATCAGTACTACATCCTTTCATATCCCGGCATAAGTTTCAAATTCAAAGGTGCTGGGTTGAACCAATTGTTGAGTCAGGCCACCGTGGCTGAGAGTGTGGTAATCCATGGCTACAAGAGCTATTCTGAACTGCTGAAACAGAAGGAGGATTTCATGAAGGCGGTGGAGCCAGTTGAGATTCATGAGGTGGTTATTCATGGGAGAGGGCATATCATTGTGAAGTTCTCAGGACATGCAAAGGGTGTTGGGGACCTTGAACTGATGCTAGGAGAGTCTCTGCAACAGGATATTCTTGCTGTGCTGGGCCCGCCAGATGATACTTTGGTAAAGGATGAGACCAAGACCAGTATTCATAATGATGATATCATTGATTCAAAGGACTACGTCTTTCACAATTACTTCCGGTATGGGTTTGATCTGCTATACCATAACAGCACCTTGTCCAAACTCGTGATCCATCAAAATTTACCCGTCAATAAGGTGGCGTTTGGGAAATATAACAAGTGTTTATTCACATACTGTTTTCCTGCGAAGAATATCAACCAGACAGAACGATACTCCAATATCGCCCGGGAAATTGGGAGAGTGGATCCTATCATTGTGAACAGATCCAACAGATCACAGGGGATAGAGATAGTTAATGAGACGGATATCAGTATGGAATCACTTATCTATGTCCATGATGAACTGGGAGTTATTTGGGACGTTATTGGTGATTATGTCGATAGTGTCACCTTCTACTGATTTCAAGACGCAAAACCTTTCACTATGATCATTATTGTATTCGTTACTTTGCACCTCAAACCATTGCTTTTCTGCTCAATAATACACATTATTCTCCCATACATCATCCTGTATGAACCCAACAAGTACCTTAGACCCAGTTTGTAACAACGGGTGACCCGCTACCGTCTGTAAAAACTTCTCCAACCCTGCTCTTCTCTTCTCAATCTGATCATCATGGAACCGGGAGCTGAATAGAATCTTCCCCGGTAGACTAGGAATGATCACCCTGGAACTCTCCATCTCTAACAAGGCCTTAAACTTCTCAAAATCAGAATATCTTCTTCTGACCATGCTCACTTTCTTTGCAAATACAGGGAGGTTTGTGCGACAATGGACTTCGTAGTCGGTGTACATCTTCGAGCCGTACCCGTGAGTCCGTGGACTTCTGACCTCGATTTCCAGGAAGTTCTCAGGCTCGCCGTATAATTCATCGAAAGTCTGTTTATGCTCCTGTTGTTTCTTCTTGTGAGACGCTGGAGCTGGCTGTGATGCTTCTCCTGTATTGGCAGGTTTTGGTAATTTGGACTCACGCTGGCCCAGGGACTCCTCAATCTCGGAACTGAACGACTTGAAGGCACGCGACATGGTGGGTCCGCTTCTTTGGTGGTGTTTTGGTGGCGTTTTAATGGTGTTCTGCTGGTGTGATTTCATTCTGTGGGAATTTTGTCAATCATCGCGAAATCGGACAATGTAGGTGACAATGGTGACAGTGCAAAGGACAGACGCAGCAAGATTGAACGGAAACGAGCTCTACAGACGTCTACGATTGTGGATAGTTGAATGGAAGTATTTTATTTTCTGTTTCACGTCTGCCATTGCTGTAGTTTGTCAACTTCGGACTGCAATGCTTTCAAATTACCCAGGATATCAGCTGTGCTGTTATTCTGCGCTCCCGTTTGAGTCTGATACAGGTTGTGACTACTCTGAATGTTGTGCTGTTGATACTGTGGATACTGGGGCTGGGGTGTCTGGGGCTGGGGTGTCTGCGTCTGGTACTGGTTCACGGGGATACCATTGACGTTGTAGTCCTGAAGAACCCTATCGTAAATGGACCCGTTGTGATTGAGCTGGTATGGAGATGAAGAAGACTCCAATGCGATCTTTGGTGGCAGTGCAGGTGATCTCGATGGAGGCGGAGGCGGAGGAGGTTGTTGAAGACTTGTGGATCTCGACCGTCTTGAAGGTGGCGGAGGTGGTGGTGATAATGATGATAATGGTGTTGAGGTGCGATCTTGGAAAAGACCTTCTGCCTGTGCTTGTGGTTGTTGTAGTACCTCATGTACACTTACATGTGGTTGCTGTAACTGCGGTTGGAACGAAATTGGTGATGATGCTGATCTTGAACGTGGTGGAGCAGGTGGTGCCAATGAATTCGGGTCCTGTTGGAGACCCAAGCCTAAATTTTGTCTCATTGTGTTAGATAATGAACCGGTCATTGTTGGTTGTAGGAACAACGTATCTTGTTGCTGCTGCTGTCCAGTGAAATTAGGTGATAAATACCCGTTCTGTGATATGCCATTGCCATTGCCAGTGATATTAGGTGACAATGCGTTCCCAAATGGTACTGGACCCGTATGATTTGGCGACAATAGGCGAATCGGACCCGTGTGATTTGGAGCCAGAATTTGTGGAGTTGTTTGTTGGTGTAGGGAGGTTGGGTCTGGAGATGCCACTGATGGTGATGGATTGTTCAATTCGTCAAAGAAGATCTGGGGAATGTTGGCTGGCACACCGTGGATCAACACGCTATCGACGTTCTTAACATCTTGGAAATGATTGATCTGATCTTGCATCTCTTTCAATTCTTCTTCTTCATTGATTTGCATTGTTGGTCTTGGTGTTGGTTTCGGTGGCATGTTCTTCAACAATTGATCCATAGGCAATGTCATGTCAATCTTTACTGGTTGAACATCGTTAGTGACCTCGGTAGGCTCCACAGTGACCTCATCTGAGAACTTGACTCTTCTGGCCTTGTGCCTTCTCTTTAGTCTTGTAGCATCTTCTGGCCTGGAGCCTGTTAGAATGAATTTTGTGAACGAATCAATATCCAAAGTGGATCCATGTGAAGATGGTAATTCATCATCGTCATCGTCAGATTCTTGCTTTCTCTTCCCCGATAGGATGGATTTTGGTCTTAATAATGGAGCGGGCTTGCCTATCAACAATCTTCTGGGACTTTCACCAGCCAACAAAGTATGTGAAATGACTCTCAAACATGCAAAGAATTCACCGATGTTGAAGGACACAGAGAAACGAAAGATCTTCTCTAGAGCCTTCTTAACCCTTGTTGGTAAATTGAAATTGTTCAGGAATTGGAATACATCATGCAATCTGATCAATTTGGTGCCCTTTCTCACCACAATGTCATTATACCATCTCAAATACGTATTTGCCTCTTCTCGTGTGAGTTGTTCGGCATTCAGTGACAATGGCACCGCAAGGTCCTCTTCTGTCTCGGGAACTTCTACCAACTCATCATTGGAGGCGTTTTGGCTAGACATTAGTGACTGTGATTTCTGCACCAGGTTGACTGACGAGGTGGAGGACTTAGGCGTGACACCAAACGAGACCGGTGGTGGCGGGAGGTCGCTGTCAGACTGCACCGCAGCAAGGTTGAGCCAGTCGAACCCGGCACCGGACATTGTGCGTAGTGACTGAGTGGCTGCTTGGCTGTTTGTCTGAGATGTGGTGTATGCTTAGGAGACTATCCGATATCACAGGGAGACAAATTGGATGCTATGCAGGGTGTCAAAACGCCTCCAATCTCTTGTTAGCAGCAGCTGTCTGTGTCGTTGTAGTCTATTTCTTCTGCAGGCCAAATTACCAACAAAGGGCCGAACTAGGACAGTGTGAAATCGATGAAAGAGCCCTTTTCCACACTCTCGTTTTCCACTGTGTAACACTATATTTCGAAACTGGCGTTGGCTCACGAATGCGGGCCCTACCGATTTCGGGAAATTTTGATCTTTTATCCGAGACATCAATTCACTGTGCCACTAAAGTACTTAATAAGACCACCACAATGGCCAGAAACGCACTGGGATTCGGCGATGACAGCTCAGACTCCGAACAAGAGGCACACTCACTGCCACCACAACGAGGCCCTAAAAGAGGCGGTAGCGCTCTGGCACGGAGCCTGTTACAACAGAGATCTACTCCCTTAGTATTAGATGCGGACGATTCTGCCTATTCTTACGACGACCATTACGATTCGATCCAGCAGTCTCGTCAGGCTAAGCTCAGGAAGCTGGGAGGAGGCGGAGTAGGCAGTGATTTGGCGGTGCCAAAGTATGTGATGTCCCTCCTGGAGGCAAAGAAACGCAGGGAGGAGGATAAGCTCGTTGTTCAGGACCTCAAAATCCAGAGAGAAAGAGATGTTGAGGGGGATAAGTATACGGACAAAGAGGAGTTTGTGACGGAGGCGTATAAGGAACACAAAGACAAGTTGAAGGGACTGCAAAATGAAATAGTGGAGCAAGCTGGTGATATGAGGGATTTCCATAGGGCTGTTGTTAATGATGAGTTGGGTGGTTATGAACCTCCGTTGAAGAATACAACAATTACTGGCATCAAAGAGGCTTCTGTGGTTACTATTAAACCTTCAAAGTCAGGTGCCTCTAGAAAAGGAAAAACTGAAGATATCCTAAAACAAATTGAGGAAGCTGAACAAGAAAGAACGACGCCACAAAAACCAAAGTCAAGACTGATACCGAAACTTTCAGAACAGGAGATCGATCAATACAGACAGAGATACTTCGAAAGGAAGGCTACAAGGGTGTGAAGTTAGTAGCCATCCACATCAGCAAACATACGGTATAATGATTAATGCAAGGATGAACCCTAGGGTTCTTTTATTAACGATACAAGTTGGTGTAAAAAATCTATTCAGCGATAATTTCTTCTTCTTTCTTCTTCTCTACTTCTCTGAAATTCTCATCATACTTTTTCAACAAACCAGCACTCTTCTCTTTCAAATCTTCATTGTTCTCATAAAGTTCTTGTAAGATGGTAATACAACCCTGTTTCACCGGTGGCCTGAACATAATCAAGAATTGTAACGATTGAAACCCCAAACTGGATCTCTGGGGATCGATACATAATGATTTCACCCTAGAAACCAATGAATTGTTCAAGTACGGCAAGTCCGATAACAATCTGATAAATATCTTACGATCGTTGGCTTCCAAGAACGGGATCATGGCATCAAGAACCTTGTCTGTCCATTTCAAATAGACACGTGTGCTCTTCTCAATGTCCTCGTCTTCCTTTTCTAGGGCATCAGAGTTCTTAGTTAGTTCAGCATACCATTCCTCGTTCAACCATTCGATGATAATATCGATTCTATCATGGATGTTCTCTAAGAAATAATTAAAGATCGATTCTCTGATTAAATCACTTCTATCATCCTCGTTCTCGCCATTTCTCAGCCCACGTGTGGCTAATCTTGTTAACAAGACTAACCATGAGTTCTTTTTCCAATCGTTAATGGCAATCTTGGAGATCTTCAACGAGCTATCCAGTTGATCATCTTGAATACTGGAAACGTTCAATAAATTCTCGCCTTGTCTCAAATTGGACAAACTGAAGAAATTCTTTATAATCAGCCTCAAATGCGCCTTCTTTGCACCTTCACTCAGTGGCTTAGGAGCTGGTAACATATACGTAGTGTCCAGGTTCTCTTCGGCGTTTTCATCATTCAGAATTCGCTCGTTATCATTATCATCGTTTTTCAAAGCTTCTTCTTCGGCTTTAACTTTCAATGTCTCGACATCTTCTTTTGGTGTCTTGTTTGTTAGATAGGTATATCTTGCAGAGACAATACTTAATGCTGCAATTAGTTTGTTCATGTCAACATTATGCAGGGCAGCAATGGCAACGTTAGATAATACTTCAGTTGGTACTTGTGAAACATCAAATTCGACCAATTCATTCGAAGAATCGATCAATTGATACAGTGCGCTATAAGTATTATCTTCAATTGTTGCAGAGTCGTTAGGGAAGATTTGATATTTGCTCATCTTCTTGTTTGGTTCTTCGCCAGGTAAATTGTTCAAAATACCCTTCTTCTTTTGATCTTCATGCTTCGAATGAATTGTGGTGACAATTTTTTGGAAAGTTGGAGAGATTGGATCAGTTGACTTCACCAAATTGGCCTTATTTGCGTAGTTCAAGGCATTCTTAAGGGCTCTCTCGACAAATCTTTTTTCCAATTTATACTTCAAAAACTTATCCTTTGGGAATTGATATTTCATATCGATATCGAAATTGGCAATGGTTTGAAACACCCTTGAAGCCAACGCCTTCCGTCTCTGTATAATATAGATCAAGTTCTCAATGATAGCAATAAACATTTGTGAGACCAAGTATTCCTCTTCTCTTAGATAATTCAACAACGTATCGAATAAAGCCTTTGCTTCAGCGTCCAATTGGTTCTTGTTCAATACTAAGTGACTCTCAGTGACATTAGCAATGGAGATTTCACTCGATGTTGCAGTTCCACTGGAGCCACCTCTTCTTCTTGGATCCAGAGCCTGGGCAACTGGCGGATTTTGTATCACGATGATCTTAGCGATAAGTTTGATCGCAGCAATTCTGGAACCAATGGATCTAAACTTGTCACTATCGGGATCCTTTGGAAGTAATGGATATGCGGAGTTCCAATTCTTCAGTATGAAAGACTTTAAATCGGATAACTGATACCATATATGGCCATTCGATGTCTTTCCCACAATATCAAATATCATTTCATAGATGCTCGTCGTCGTTAGAATAACATTCTTATAAACAGTGATATCATGAACTTTCGAAAGTTCGATAAGCACAGGCAAGATTGAGCCCGCCTCGTTCTGTTTAGTGGCAAAGGAGATCTTACTGTTTTCAGGGGAGAACCATTCTTGCAAGAACCGTGAAGTCCATTGTTGAACCTCAATTATTTTGGCAGAGGAAGCCATATTTAAAACCACGTTGAGGACTCCTGGAAACTGTTCAGGGCTCGCCAGTGCCATATCTTGCGCCTGGTTGAGCCCGTTTATAATCTCTTGAGCGCTCATTTGGATGTACGAGGAGCTTTGAGGGATGGTTCGTGTCTTTGTTGTGTTTGTGTATTGAATGTTTTTCATGTCAATTTGAGATTCTTCTTAGTGCCAATTATTACGCCTACAATCCCGTAACGTGGCGTATATTTCAAAACGAAATATCCCCTTTAGGAAATATTTCGTTTTAGGATGTTTTCCCACAGTATTCCGATTCAACCCCAAAACTTTGAGTTCTGACACAAAATAGGAATAGTTCCTCAGATTCCACTGTTTTTTACGGGTTTAACAGTAAATACCAGGTCCACCAAGATGAGTTTGGTGATATATGGGGATGATCTAGCAGAGGATAATGAGAGACTTCTCTCATTGCAACCTGTTGTACCTCAATCGCTCGCGTCACCGGGCCTACAGCCTCAATCAGACGATTTTAGTGTCATCATGAACAGTCAATACCAGAACACGTTGGTCCTCCATAACAGAAACACCAACGAAGTCAGCACCGTGTCTATACAGAGGAGAGACAGTGGGCCAATAACGTGCCCGCACTGTGGATCAGAGCTGCGCAGAGGCACACAAGGGCATGATGATCACGGTGGTCATAGTTCCGATTTCATACATTCCAATTACTTCAAATTGTTGGAGGACAACATCAGCTCCAAGTTGCCAAAGAGTTTGTTTACCCAGGGCTACTATGAGAAGTTCTTCAAAGAGATTGCACTGCTAGGACGTGGCTCGCGGGGTTCCGTGTTCAAAGTGGAGCATTTCCTAAACGGTGTTGAGTTGGGTGTGTTTGCATTAAAAAAGATCACCATTGGTGAGGACCCCAAGTGGTTGTTCAAAGTACTGAATGAGGTTCATATGCTTGTGAAGTTGAGCTCTAATAATGGGAATTTGGTGAATTATAACCATGTTTGGTTAGAGGTTGATTCCATGAATGATTTCGGCCCTAAGGTTCCATGTGCCTTCATCTTACAACAATATTGTTCAGGTGGTAACTTGGAGGATTTTCTACTTGAGCTGAAGGATCCTAAACTAACAATTAAACAGATGAAGAAGTACAAGATCAAGAAACTGAAGGGTAGATTATTGACCAACGAGGAGATCTTTGTGATCTTCTTGAATATCGTGAAAGGTGTCAATGAACTTCATGAAAGACATATCATTCATAGGGACTTGAAACCTTCAAATTGTCTATTGGCAGACTCATATCTCCAAATTCCAAACCTAGAACCAAGCTTGAGGAAGATTCCAAAAGTGTTGATTGGTGATTTTGGTGAATCTCAGTTAGAAGGTGAAAAGAGAAACGCAAGCGGGTCTACGGGTACGATTGAATACTGTGCCCCTGAAGTGATTTTTGAAATGAAGGAGTTCAGTAAGAAGAGTGATAGTTATTCTTTGGGTGTGATTCTATACTTCATGTGTTTCGGTGGGTTGCCATACAAGAACGAGATTGATATTGAGAAGTTGAAGAAAGAGATCTCCTCAAAAAGTATCATTGGTGAAATTCAACGTGAAGATTTGAACGAGGAGTTTATTGATTTAATCAAAAATTTGACAGATTTTGATCCTGATGTCAGAATGGATACTTCAGAATTGTTGAACAGGTTGGAACAAATGGGTATCGATTATGAAGAAACGATCAAGAAGCACAACAGTGGTAAGAAACTATCTATTAGTGAACTTGATGATGGAGAAGAAGTCGACGAATTCAACTTTCCTGAACCTATGGTTGAACCAATTTCTAAAATCGACTACAGCAGCTATGCTCTATCCCTTTTACAATTACTTGTCCTATATTACTTCACCACAGCAATCCAAATGACCCCATCATTGTTATACCCATTGTACCTCATTACCGGGACCTCATTAACACTGCCAAACCGCACTTACAAAGTCACAATCAGTATATTGACGATAATGACACTAGCGATATATAACATATTATACCCTTAACAATTACAACCTGCATTCTTCCCGATGTCCCGTATCGTGTTCAAGTCTATCGTACCAGTTTGTTGATTATTCTCAATCTCTTCATCCCAGACCTCATTCCAAAACTCGGTAGGCAAATCACCAGCAATGCCCTCGAACAGATCCTTCACGTTCTCCCCGGTCTTTGCACTGGTCTCGAGGAACTCTACATTCTCTCTCTTTGCAAACTCCTGGATCTTGATCTCATCCACCACGTTCGAAGTTGGTTTATTCTTCAGATCTTTCTTATTGCCGACCAGTTTGATCACCACACCGTCATCGCCCAGCTGGAGTCTGAGTTCATTTATCCAGTTTTGCGCCTTGGTGAAGCTCGTGTCGTCCGTAATGTCAAAGACAACGATGGCAGCCTGTGAATTCCGATAATACATCGGAGCAAGGGACTTATAACGCTCTTGACCTGCTGTGTCCCAGATCTCGAACTTGATAGAAGTTGAAGGGCCCAAATGCACCGTCTTGGTAATGAACGCAGCACCGATCGTGGATTCCTTCAGCTCATCGAATGTATCCTTCACGAATCGTGTCACAATGGAACTCTGTTGGTCTGTTAGTATGTCTCGAGTATCCCCATAATAATCCATAAGACGTACTTTTCCCACTGCCGAGTCGCCTGCTGTTGGTGTTAGAAACTGATAGGGAGTGTATTCAGTGTGTTCAACTTACCGAGCAGCACCAGCTTGAGGTGCGCGTGTCTTTTGGTGGACATGTGTGTGGTAGTGAAGGATGGGTGGAGTTTTTGATATTACTCGGAAATAAATTTGACTTTTGTTCAATGGGGTGTGGTGAACACTGAGGAGTCATTGGAATCAATGGTAGCGAAGCTGGGACTGAAGGAGGCGAGTACTCACTCGGGGAGGCCATGAGAAGATACAACTAACATTGACGCAGTTCCTGCACAGGGCAGAGGTGCTCAAGTTCTACAAAGCGGTTCTCCGTGCTACAAAAAGTAAGTGCTCCTCCGTCCCCTCCAACAAGAATAGCCCTAGAGAGACAGTACTGACACCAAACGAACAGAACTTCCCAGAGAACAACAGCTCGAGTACCGCCAGTACATCAAGAGCGAGTTTCTTGTGGACGCGAAAGACCTGGTGAGTATTGGTTGAGATTAGGGGTCTGAGAGAACGTTTTTTGTACTAGTACTAACTTTCTACAGAACCGGAATAAGTTCCTATTGGCCAATGGGAGAAGACAGTTCCAGAGTTTTCTGGGGAGCTTGGGTCTGGAGTGATTCCAGGAGCTCTCTTTTACTGATATTTATCGTTATATAAGCTTATTTATTGTCTGTTATGCTTCTTCTTGGTTATGAAACTTTGTAACGGATTCGTAGTTTATAAAGATCAAAAGATCAAACTGGAAAAAAGTATCTAACCAACTACAAACTTCAGAGTCAACCATCAAAAAAAATCACTGCAAAATGCTCGCTAGAGCCCCAAGATTTACCCTGCTACGAAGCATCCGCCAGTACACCAAAGTTCGCCTGTCTGACTATGAGCAAAAGATCCACAGCATCCTTTCGAAGCAACTCAACCCAGAGACTTTGGAAGTAGAGGATATCTCTGGTGGGTGTGGGTCCATGTTCTCCATCAACGTCACGTCGGACAAGTTCCAGGGTCTGAGTATGATCAAGCAGCATAAGCTCGTTAATACCATCCTGAAAGATGAGATTGCGAAATGGCATGGTCTGCAGTTGAAGACAAAAGCTGTTAAGTGATTATTAAGCCCAGTGATGTCATTGGTCCAAAAGTTGTACTGTTGTCCATTCCCAGTGCTGTACATAGATTGAATGTATGTTTGAAGAAGCGTCATGTTCATGATTTATACGCTGTAGCTACTACTCAGTACTGTATAAGTATCTCATTAAAAGGTTGTATACAGATATCCAGCGGCCCATAGAGCATATAATGGTAATAAAAGATAAAAAAAAACAGAAGGAACAGTGTTTTCTATGAAACAAAATTACCGTTTTGGTTCCTCATAACTCGTAACCTTCTCTAATCTAGCGGTGGTTAGCCTATTAGTTGGCTCTTGATGGAATCTGTTTAATTACTCTTTTGTTGAGTGTCACCAATTTCCAGATAAGTACCAAACACCTTATCCCAGAACCAAGATGTGACACCAAAGCCTAACTCATAGTTCTTGTAGTGGTGTTCCAAATGGTATTTTTTCAATTTTTGGTAGTATTCTGGTAATTTAGCATGGTGTAAGAAGTAATGAGTACAATCGTAAAAGACATAACCTAAAAACCCACCGGCAAACCCTGAGCAAGCCCAGTAGAAAGGTAATAAGCTGAACACCAGTCTGTAGAAAGGATAAGCTAGTGCGATGAACAACGTTGGTGGCATGACTAAACGATATTTGTCCATTGGCAAGTAGTGATGAACACCGTGTAATAGGAAATGGATTGTGAAGGCAACTGAATGGTCTGGTAAGTAATGATCCAAGTGGAATAAGAATCTATGAAGAGCGTATTCGATCAATGTCCACACGAACAAACCCACTCCAAATAGGAACACTGAAAACAGTTTGTTCGAATTTGTGAACCCAATGTAAAAGATAAATAGGTCGAGAGGGATCCATATTGAAGGGACAACCCACCATGGTGTCAAACTGAGAGGTTCTAGAAAGTTACCAAACAGCGGAGCGGAGCCTTTCCCGTAGTGTCTTGGTCTGTGCACTTGGTCCAAATAAAACTCTTTTGTAAACCCACCAAACAACACTTGTAACAATAAGGGTTTATTCAGGTCCAAAAACTTGTGGCTTCTGTAATCCTTGGAGTAATCAGTCACGATATTTAGTTTCTCGTATGCCGGAGTGCCCTTCAACGCGGTGGAATCAAACTCTTCATCATCAAGCTTAACCTCAGTGGAATGTTTAGGATTGGACAATAGTTCCTTTTCTTCTTCAGCAGTGGCTAGATAACCGACCAAGTAGTTCTCATCCAGGATCTCGTACGAGCTCTCTGAGTGGGTATGAGAAATCTCGTCCGCCATGATGTCAGTGATGTCCTTGCCGGCCCATTCTTCGATAAGCTCAGAGCCACCGGGATGCTCATCGAGAAAGGCAGTGACGTTATAGATTTTTCTGTGGTACAGGGAGACCCAGGCATCATCTGAAGAGCTGTGCTGCTCGAGTTGTTTCTTAGAGAAAAGAGGCAGGGTGGCCATTGTGGGAAGTTCAGAGGGTTTTTTTTTCTTTGTTTGGGGGGTGGAATAATAGGAGAGAAGAGAAATCATCTGCTTTTTTCGGCCCGTTTTTATTGATTTTGTTTATTTCATTCTCTTTGCCCGTGTGGCCTGACAGAAAGAAAAAATCAGCTCTCTGTGGCGCCTACCGATCACCATCCCTCGATTTCGCGGCTGTTTGATAGGGAAAACACTGGAAATGGAGGTTTCCATCGGTTTTTAGTGCTAGAGAACTTTGAGATATAAATAAACAGAGATTAACTACTGAAACTCTAGTCATTCCAGCAATATTTCTTTTTTGCTTGCTCTTTTTAGACAGCTATGGGCTTACATAAAATCCGTGTTTATGTCAAGATATTTGTGCCTGACGCGCTTTTCGCTTAAATTGAAAGAAAAGAAACACCATTATGTAATCTCAAAGAATTCGCGAAGAAAAAAACTCTGTGTGGGAAACTCGTCAAAATGAAGCTCTAGCAAAAACAGGTTCTCCATCAATTTCGTATTAACCGTGTCCAGACTGCAGAACTTTCTTTCTTTTGCCTCCTTGCCTCCCTACGCGCGCATAGACATCCTGCGCACTTGACCTCCCTGCAAGTTCCACGCCTCATCCCAGCGCAGAAACACCACACATCCTACAAACAGACATACAGGACCTAATTGACCCATATCCATCTCCAAACACTCAAACTAAACGCCATTGTTGCTGTTTGGACCATACACATTGATGCGATGTCACACAGCCCGGCCCAGATAAGTTCTTCCATGCGAAGAGCCTCCGACTCCGGAGGTGACACCATGTCCAAGCGCAAGTCCAACGTATATATGGCTGCCGAAGCTGTCCAGCAAGAACGAGACGCCGTCAGGGCCCTGAAGAGACTCTCGATGGGTGGCTCGCTGACTATAGACCCTGACCTGCCCTTTGGGGTTGAGAACGAGCTGGAGAACTTCCAGCAGAAACAACAGAACAGGCGTCGTTCAAGCTCCAGCTCCTCTAGATCGAATCATAGCGATGATTTGGATCTTAATGATAGCACGCTGATTGACGACCGTGATGATAATGACCGCGATGATAAACAGAATGATGAGGAAGATGCCAGAATTGACGCGGAGAAACTGTTATGGGTGCCTGCCAAATCACACCCATCCATTGCTCCAGACAAGTTTCGTCGTCATGTTGAATCTACACTAGGTGACATGCATAAGAGGATACATTCCAAGGATAAGTCCTCTGATTCTATTCCATCTTTGAAAGAATTGACTGATGAACTGGATAAGTTGTCAGAGATGGCTGGCTTGGCTGCCACTGATGCCATCACATTGGCGAGATCTTTGTCTTCTGCTTCCTCATCTTCTTCATTACTATTGCAACAGAACCCAAAACCAAGAAGAGCCATTTCTGCAAGCGCTGCTGAGACCATAAGGACAGGTCGGGATACATCCCCGAATAGAGGAGCGCCTCTGCATCAGAATGATCGCCAGAATGAGCACCTTGATGAAGACGACGAGGTGCTTTCCCTTGATGATGAAGAAGATCAAGATGTGCCATTGTTCATGGATTCAAGTAATTCATTGAGAAGAAACAAATGGACAACTTATTCAAGAAGTCGTCGTTCCAGTAACGCGAAGGGCCCAAGGGTGCAATCACCACTGGCTGATGAGAACAAATTCGATCAAGGTCCAAAGGCTGAAGTTGCACCTGAACCACCATTGAAATCACAGTCTCAATCCCAACCACCACCACAACAGCAAATTCTATCCCAATCTCAGAAAAGACCGGCATATCCTTCTAGCGAGGAAGACTCCCAACTACAGAATCAACTTCCAGAACTCCAAGGCCAAAGAAGACCATCCCAGGGCCACTCTCAGCATCAGCTACACCAACAGTCTTATCCACACCCTAAGCCTCAGCCGAAATCATCACTACAACAACACCTACAGCAGCATCGTCCTCTTTATCAGCAGCAACAACAACAGAAGCATCCTCAACAACGCCAGAATCATTTACAGCAGAGACCATACACCCAGCAACGCCCACATCCTCAACAGTCACAACAGCACCAACAGCAATATCCACAACATCCCTCACTTCATTCATCTTCAAAGCATCAGCAACAAAAACAACAGCAACAACCACGACAGCATCCAAGACAATCAAGACCTCAACAACACCCACACCCACAAATCCAACAAAGTCAAGTCCCTCAAAACTCCAAGAAGTCTTCTTATGGTCCATTACAACTACAACAGAAACAACAACTGCCTTCTATTCCAAGATCCTCTTCAGAACACAAAGAGCGTCCTAAGAACGAGTATCCAATGGCTAGATCCCAGTCTGATGTCCGTGGCGGGAGCAATGATTTTCAACACAGAGCGAACACTGTGCAGGCCCGAACGAACCATTCAAGAAATAGGCATGCTGGCTCATTGATAAGTCTTGATTCCCAATCGTCAGCTACGTCTGTCGCGGGATCTGATCAAGTCGCTCCAACAACTCCGCCATTGCAACAGAAACCATTACCATGTCCTGGTTCTCCCGAACAACAAGAAAGGATGCAACCTTCTCCTCCATCTTCTAATCAGCAGCCATTTGAATTGGGTGAGGTTCCTCCCAAAGGCAAGAGAAAGCCTTCTTCCTCTTCTTCTTCTTCTTCATTACAGACACCACTCACCCCATTGCCTACACCACCATCTTCCTCCTCAAATACACTACAACCATCAACCTCAAATGATCCCTTTGTTGAACTCACTGAGACTTCTCCAAAGAAGGAATCCAAATCCAAAGAATTCCTTAACATGTTCAAAATGAAGAGATCTCCATCGCCAAAGGTCATCAAGGAACAAACAAAGAAGAAAGAAGAGCCATTGAACGATCAAGAAAACCAGACTATTCCTGGTCGGGTACAAAAACCGTCTCCACAAAGACCAGGTTTGAAAGGTTCAACGTTCAAATTTGGAAAGAAGGATGACAATAAGGTATCACCGAAGAAATCACCGATCAAATCTGCGTTCACTTACAAGACCGGTGATCCAAGATCCCAGGAGGTCACACACAAACCAAATGGCGCATCAGATATGGGATCTCCAACGCCTCCAACATCGCAGATCACCCCTGGGGCTGGGACTTCACCACACTCATCACCATCCAGGTTGACAGATGATCAACATCGCCTACACAAGGAGACATTGACCAAGAAGCTCTCATTGGAAAACGTAAAGAAATCCACCAAGCCTAATGCCCCTGTGCAATTCACAGACTCGGCCTTTGGGTTCCCATTACCACCATTGTCACACTCCACCATCATCATGCTTGATTACAGATTTCCTATCCATGTCGAAAGGGCCCTGTATCGTCTGAGTCATTTGAAGTTGGCAAATCCAAGAAGACCATTGAGACAACAGGTATTGTTGTCTAATTTCATGTATGCTTATCTGAACCTTGTGAACCACACACTATACCTACAGCAATTGAACGAAGAAGGTGCGGTTCCAGAAGAGGTGCCATTGGAGAGTTAATGATTGTCACGTTTCCTTATGCATTTTATACTACTTTTATCACTGGACAGTTTAATCAAGGGTCCTTTAACCCTATCTAACAAACTATGTAGGCGCCTCATTTGGACCATTCGACTAGTGAGAGTGAGCTCTCGGATAGGGCGAACAAGTTGGCTTGGAATAAGTGGATCCCTAGGGCCAACAGGGCGTAGTATGTGTAATTCCAGTATGCAAACTTGGTTGTACTCACTTTGGACTTTGGAACACCAAAGAAGTTACAAAAGGAATGGCTCAGGATAACAGCGTAAAGGTTGTTTGTTCTCAAAAAAATGAAGTTTGTGAATACCCCAAAGAGGAAAGTGTAAGCCAATTGGAAAATGGTGGAGAAGACAATCAAGCTCAAAGGTATTTGTTTCAAATACAGTTGATAAGCATGGTGGAAATGCGCAAAACTGAACAGGGCAGGTGGTAATAACAGCATCATTCTCTTGTTGACGTTCGGAGATTGGTTCAAGATGACAATTATGGCAGCTGTATAGATGAGTTCCTCAGTGACTGGCCCGACAATAAGATCTCTAATCCCTTGAATAGTCTTTAGGTCATCAAGTAGCTCTCCAAAGATGCTTAGACCATCCTCGAAAAGCAGTTTATCAGCTAGTGGGCCTATGAACAGCAAAGATACCAGTGCCAGTGTTTGTAAAATATCCCTGATCACCAGGTTGAAATGGCCAACTTCGAAGTGAAGTTCACCATGTCTGTAGCTCAACCCACCAAAGACACCAAATTCAGAATATATCTTAGCAACCGGCGTGCCGGAGATCTTGGAAATCATTGAAGGCAAAATAAACAATGTTAGCACCGTGAATCCGGTAATCTTAGACACTCTCTGTCTCACCACTGTTGGGTCATTTCTGTCAGTTTGGAAGTCCCCATTGACATAGATGATTCCTACATAGAACAACGAAAGGAGGGTGGATATGCAGATAGCAGTAGGCAGCGAGTATCCTTCGCCTATTACGTCGCTCATGGTATTGCAATTGACCAATTCCAGCTCCTTGATGGTACTCAGTAGAAATATTGAAATTTTGTGCCATTTTTTTCTATTGTTAAAGCCGAGAACAGTAATAACGCAAAACAAGAATAACCAATTCCGAACCCTCGGCATACCCCCTTTTTGTCACAATTAGATTGCCACATTAGATTGCCCAGGCAGCTTTGGCAGAGAGGATGTTACTTTTAAGACCTTAAAGCAAGAAGTCAATCAATGACATATTTTCTTTCTATGCATTCAGCCTCATATAAAGTATGATCATCTTTGGGAAACAAAGTGAACTCGAAAGCTCATGAGAGATCCTATATATCCGCAAAGTATGTGAATGAGAAGAAAATGAATAGGAAATTTTTTTTGAGGGGTTGAAATCTCTAAAGACAAAGAAAAAGAATGCGTTGAATAAACTTAGTAACTTGAACAGACAATTGCAGTTTTGTTACAAGTACCTGATCCCTCTGATAATGGTCAATCACAATACGACCAGCTTATCTACCAAAGCTTCACTTCTTGAGACCATTAAGTCCAATACGCACTTCCCATATGAGGTCTTGATCAACATTTTACGTTTTGCAGATGGTGGCGCCATCATGGCGCTGCTACATAGTCCTCAATTCAGGCAGGATTTCTCCTCGCGTTTCCACAGAATCATTTCGACGGAAACCCCTTTCTATTTCACTTTTGATGAAATGCCACTTACTTCACTGGTTGAAGAAGAGCATTTCCGACCAATTAGAGATGACAATATCATCTACTTGTTCGAGATTCCATTAGGACAGTCAGGAGAAAGCCAATTTTACACACAGAAAGTATTAGCTCGACTGAAAGGGTGTAATTTCGTATGTGCTCTTGATAGCACTGATTCGAATGGGCGCTTAAGCGACTTTCCAGGCGAGTTCATTGATTCAGACCAGGTTCGTTACTTCCATGGATCTGTTCCCAGCCAACTCCACTTGATATCTTTCCGTGGATCTTTCCCCCTATCCATCTACAGAGGACTTGATTTGGCCTCCTTGCACCTAACTGAAATGGAGCCTTTGGACTCGCTGGCACCCGATCAGAAGATCGAATCATTATCCATCATTGACTGTACACCAGAAATGAGCAAAAACATACCGAACAAGATATTCACATCACAGCTACGTAAGTTAGAAATTCGCTCACCAGAGAAGACTTGGGACTTGTCAAACCTTGAGTTTAAGGAGTTATTGAACATCGAAATCTCTAACGTCGCTATGCGAAACGTCGTCTTCCATAAGGCTACACATATGACAATACATGCTACTGGGATTAACCAAAAAGCCGAACTCATTAATGTTGCTGCTCCTAGACTAAAGACGAGTTCCCTTGAAAATATCAGCTTTGGCTTTGCTGTCCGACCACCAGGTTTCCAGAATCTATCAGTGCCAAGCATCGAGACCATCTACATATCCCAGGTGGACAAGAACAACAGCAAACTATGGGCACAGTCTGGCTGGTTTGAGATTGCCCCTTGCTATTCATTCACCTCATTATACTCGTATCCATTGATGAATATGGTTCTTAACAAATTTTCCAACATCAAAAGGTTAATGTTCACCCTCAAGACCGGTATCCACGATTTGAAGTCAATGAAAGTTTTAGATCTTCAAGATGAATACCCGTCGTTGCAAAAACTTGAATTGACTATAGAAGCTCCTGTTAGTCGTGTCCCGTTTATAAAGGCTCCCAATATCACAGAACTGATACTCACAGGTGCGAATGATAAAACTCTTGAAGGGATTGATGACAATTACCCGAAGCTGAAATCATTGTCATTGAGAAACGTCGGTGAACAGAGCCTAAGAGTCAAAGCAACTTTTCCAAAGCTAGAGTACCTAGAGATAACAGGCCAACCTGGTGTGTGTAAGCTCAATATGGAGTGGAATATGCCAGTTCTTACAAATCTGAGTTGGGGAAGTTACTTCCTAAGGCCTAATGACGACAGCTTGATACTAGATATCAAATGCCCACTTCCAAATCTGAAACACTTGAGAATCGAAGCCAATGATTTCGAAGCGGAGCATTCCGTCAATGACGTGAAGATTATCATCAAGAATGTCCCTTCTCTTAGGGAGGTTGAGAGCTTTGGCTGGTCCATGGATGATATTAAGTTTGTGGGTGATACTAATCCCGATGTTGTTATTCATGAGTTTGAAGGTCCCTCAATTGAGAGAAGTACTTGATACATATACTTTTAAAGTCAACAAAACTCCTGATAGCGCCGATTATACCTATATTTAAGCCGAAATAGAGGTAACGGTGCGTAAGCCTGTATGTATAATGTCTCCTCGCTTTTATATCCAGTTCTCTGTGTCAGAAATAAGTCATAAACACTCGCAGTCATACAAACCCTGATTATTTATTCGTAGACAGTATTACTATATCTACGTCAAGACAATTCTAGGCAACGTAAAATTGACAGCAATATTCGGATGAGGCTTCTTCTCGTTTTAGAATTAACCATTTGCCAATTTGTCTATTATAATTATCTGGAAAGATATGTGCATGAGGATTCTAGTTTCATAGTGTGATCATGCTTTTTGATGGGGCATAGAACCTAACTTCTAGAAGAAGACATCTTCCAAATCCAGAAGGTCACTATACCAACAAATCCTACTGTGGTTGAGGCCAGAATGACATTGGACAGCTTGTCATCGTCTGATTCTGGTTCTAAACCGGGCGTGTTCAGTTGAGGATTTTGAGCAGCTTCAACTAATTGAACAAAAAGCTCAGTCAATGAAGAGTGCCAGGTTGACGAGACATGTAATGGTGGCGGCAAGAACTTTTGCTGCGTGTACTCCTCTGGCTGCAGGCCAAATCTCTGTTGCTGTCTATCCAAATCGGCCTTCAAAGCGACAATGATGGTAGGTATTTTGGAAATTAGTGTGTGTTTCTCTGCAAGGTCTACCAAGTAGTGGAAACTGTCGGGATCTGAACTATCATATGTCATACATAACACGTCACATTGGTTCAATTTGGACTCATTCTCCAAGATGGCTGGTTCAAGCTCGCCTAGCTCTTCCATGATCAGGTAAGCTTGTTTACCATTCTTATGCTCAACACTATTTACCACAATTCTTGGTTTCAAAGTTGGATTATAAACCTCACTGTATTGTCTACCCAAGAACACTTCTGATAATGAGGATTTACCGCTCCCTGAAGCACCTAAGAGATAGCAATTGAACACCGTTCGATCCGTGACACTGACTCTGTAAGGTTTGCCATTTCTTCTCCTCTCTTTTCTAGGTTTGGTGGCCTTCAATGCTGAAGCTGTTGTACCGTTCTTTGTATTGCTTTCAAACCCCAAGTAAGCCAAATATGCTAATGTGGTCTTGAAGTCTAAGTATGTGGTCATACTCCATTGGGCTAGCCAACCTTGCAAAGTAACATGGCCCTGCTCGTTCCTTACCGTGGTTTGAGGGAAGTTTGTGTCTATCCATTCTTTAGGAATACCTGGTGTTGTCTTGAACAATGATGCCAACTCAGAATCCTTCAACCCACCATCATTATCCTTGTCGAATGTCAAGAACAGGTCAACAAAGAACCTATACCCAATCGGCGAAAGTTCAACACTTGAATTCTTAGGAACGTCAAACTTGGGGAATAGAAAGCTGTCGTTCAATGAAAGTGAATCAGTGTAATGGAAAGTCCTCAAGATACCCCAAGTGGTTTCATGTCTACCTTTAGCTGCAAAGATCTTGTTCAAGATGATAAAGCCTTCAAGATCCAACCCTTGTTCACTGAACGTCCCTGGTTTCTCCTTGTTCACATTCTCCTTGATATCTGAAATGTCATTAATGTCTATGTTTCTTCCAAAGCACTTTGTTTGTAAAGCCAGTAGCTCTTCACTGTTCAAATATCCATCTTGATCTTTGTCACTTAGGAAGAAGACTCTGGATAGAGCGTCAACGGCAGCAGGTTTCAAATTACCTTCTTTAGCATCAAACAGTGGGGCAATTGGATGAGTCACAGCCCTTTGGCATAGGTAGAACGCTTGGTTGATGTTGTATTTGTTCTTTGCACTACACCGTATACATGTCTCAACTTCTTTAAAGTCTTTCAATATTGGGATGAATTCATCAGTAATAGTTCTCTCTGATTCCAGAGTGGATGCCATATCTGACTTATTCGCACAGAGTACAATTGGCAAGTTGACACCCATGGATCTGAACACATTCATCCAATATAGTGAGATTCTTTCGTAAGTGTAATGATCACTGTATACCAGCCAAATGACATCAGCCTTTCTGATTTCTTTGTGTAATGTAGCCATATCACTAGGGTCTGTGTCCACTAATACTGTGAAGTTCGGAGTGTAGGGAGAACTGGAGAAGTCTCTGGGTATCGTAATAGCTGGCAGGAGTTCTTGAATGTTTGGCACAAATGTATCTTTGACCAAAGCTGTAATCAAACTGGACTTTCCAACGCCTTTTAAAGTGTTAATACCAGACAAAAATAGCTCAACCTGATGACACATACCTTCATCACCACACACAACAACTCTGATTATATCCTTGGACATTTTTAAGTGTCTCCAAGTACAAAAGGGCATAAAGACAACGTCTCTCTATACCTGAACATTTTAGGTGTTATATTCCGGGGGTTCGGAAATCCCATTTTAGGCCTTACTTTAGGAGGCAAAAAATCACCAAAATCAACACAAGGTTCTCACAGATTCCAATCAACAGTAGTGCAAATAAGACTTCACAGACAGAATGGTGAGTAGTTACCAAGAGATTTGGGTTACTTGATGCTGATTGACGCCTAATTCTGCGTTTAAATGCCTAGAATGCTTTACTAACAGCCAATTTGTTAGACTTCTGTCGGTACTGGCTACGATTTATCCAATTCAGTGTTTTCTCCAGATGGTAGAAACTTCCAGGTCGAGTATGCCTCCAAAGCGGTAGAAAACGGTGGGACCACCATCGGCATCAAGTTTAAGGACGGTGTTGTGCTTGCAGCTGAAAAGATCATCACCTCCAAGTTACTAGTGCCAAATAAGAAGAACCGTATTCAGACAATTGGCCGTCATATCGGTGCTGCCTACTCTGGTCTGCTGCCAGATGGCCGTCACTTAGTGAGCAGAGGCCGAGATGAATACGACTCATACAGAAGTCAGTACAAAGAGGCAATCACCGTGCCATATCTAATAGATCGATTGGGGAACTATGTCCAAGCCTACACCTGTTACAACTCTGTCAGACCATTTGGTGTCAGTGCTATCATTGGTGGTGTTGATGATGATGGTGCCCACTTATACATGGTTGATCCAAGTGGTACCTACTGGGGCTACCGTGGTGCTGCTACTGGTAAAGGTAGACAGAGTGCTAAGAATGAATTAGAGAAGATAGAATTGGAATCGTTGGAAGCTAGAGAAGCTGTCAAAGAAGCTGCTAGAATCATATACCTTGCCCATGAAGATAACAAAGACAAAGACTTTGAAATTGAAATTAGCTGGGTCTCCAAATCTGAAACAAACGGTCTTCACCAATTCGTTCCAGAGGATTTACTGCAAGAAGCCAAAGAGTACGCTGAACAGAAAATGAACGAAGATGAGGATGAAGATGAAAACATGTCTGAATAATCTGGTTACTTTATTACATGTCTGAGACAAATGAAGAGTATGGCTTTAATGTACATCATAGTTAAAATTACGACCCATGTATATCAGATATCTCGTAAAGGAGTTTCATTAAATTATCATTATAACACATCTCCGTATATAACACATTACTTTCCTAAACGTTTCAACTTGTCCCTTAAATCTTTGTTCTCTTGTTCAAGGGTCTTAATCTGTAACGAGAATGCATGATGTTCTTGCTTCCTGCTTTCTCTTTCAGCCTTTCTTAGCTTCTCTAGTTCATTAATTCTTAACTTGGTTCTTGGACTTTCTTCAACATCATCAAACTTCCCATTCTCATAGCACCATTTCAGCTCCTCTGTTAACTTGTCGATCTCATCTTTCAACTGATTGACGCCTTCTGTGTCAATTCCATCACCTTTTGCTAACTCTGCATAGTCATCAATTAAGGATGACGTGGCGTTTGAAATGTATGCCAATAACGACCTCATAATAGAGTAGTTTTTTTCGAAATCAAGCTTATTGGCAGTCAGTTTCTGCAACTTTCTTTGAGCTTGGAATAATGATGAGGGTTCAAGTACATTTTCAAACTGGATCAGAAAACCTTCAATGGTGGAAATCTGTAGTTGAAATAAATTCTTGAAACCAACCTCATAACTGCTCAACGAAGAGATTTGGTAACTCAATTTGGCAACCTTCTCACCTAGCGTATTGTTGTTAATTGCCAATCTTGACTTCTCCTTATTGCTTTCTTCCAATGAGAATGTAGCTTTGTGTTTCTCAGATGCCAACGTTCTTTGTTTAGTTACAGCTAGGCTTAATTCTTTAGCAGCATGATCCAGCTTCTTCTTGTAATCTCGGTCATTAGCATCTAGTTCATTCTGCGTTTCTCTAAGGGTCTGTTCCAAGTGATTGTAGTCCTGCTGAAGGATGTTATAGTTATCTTGTGTTTGGTCAAGCAGTTGTTTGATATGATCTTGAGACTCAAGCTCTCTGGTACGAGCTGCAAGCTCTTCAGTCAAATTTTTGATCTCAGTGTGCAACTGAGAAATCTGCCTCTGTCTTTTGGTCAGGTCAGCTTCCCAGTCCCTGGTACTGGAAGAAGCTCTTTGTCTTTCAACTTCGATCTTCAATTCCTCGATCTCAAACTTAAGATTCTCAACCTCTTTTGAGTGTGAGAGCTTCACAACACACAATCTGTTTTTCAAAAGTTCAGTTTCTTGCTCTTTGCCATTAGCTTTCTGGAGATCTGATAACTCCTCTAACTCTGATTCCAATCTAACAATCTTGTCGTTCAATTCACTAATTTTGGCACGTTTCTCATTCAATAGTTTTTTCAGGCTCACCGCAAACTGGACGTTCCCAGAATGCTTCTTGAGCAATGAATTGTATTCGATCTTTATGGTCTCATACTCATCAGCACGCTCGATTAGAAGGTTTTTCAAATCTTCTTCGACTTGTTTAGCAGCATCCCTTTTCTGTTTGATTTGGAGTTCCACAATGTCAGGAATACCGTTATGACCTTGTGATTGTGAGGGACTTTCGCTCTGTAGCGTTGGTGTTTTCGATAGGAGCGAAGTTAAGCCAGTAGCGACTTCGTCATATTTCTGTAATATTTCACTCAAGGCAAATGAGAGAACTTTAAGTTTGATGTCGAGACTCTTGGACTCGTCTCTTGCTTGGACCACAGCCTTCGCTGAATCAAGCTTTAAGAAATCAACTGTTACTGTCAAGATATCGTTCACTAGCTGTACCCATCTCTTGGCATTGGAAAACTGGGTATTCAAAGATAGCTCTTGGTCATTCATTTGAGCTTTCAGCTCATCCAAATAGGAGTTCAACTCATCATTTAAACTCTTGGTTGTGATTAAGTCATTCTTCAATTCCAAAGCTTCCTTAACTTTCTCTTCATACTTGGCACCATCGATTTTATCGATTGAATCAGGGGGTAATGGTGGGTGCTCTTCTTCCCTGTTGCTCATCTCGTCCTGCAAAGATTCTCTTTGATTTATCAGTATGCTATTCTCTTTCTCCAATCTTTTCAATAGTTCTGTTCTGAAGTCTTCACCTTTACCTGACTCTTTCAAGATACTCCGGATGAATTCGCTCAGTAGTCTTTGTTGAAGTTTGTAATTAGTGATCTGCTTGCGAAGGTTCTCAAGCTCATAGGAGCTCGCGGCAGTGGTGGAGCTTGATATCTCACCAGGTGATGAGCCAGATTCAAATAAAGACATGGATCTAGCTGGTGATTTCATAAATTCACTATTTGCAGAATTAGAATCAAAGATGGATTTCATGAAGATGCATGACGTTGGGTCTGCTGGTGTACTAATCTTCTGTCCCAAAAGCACATCTCTATCTAGGAATGCACTTCTTGGGCGTAGCTTTCTCCAGGGTGTGGTCTCAGGATTGATCTTTGGTAGCATAGGTGATGATGCATGATTGTCAATATCAATGAACCTGCTCGGTTTGAATCCCGTGCTACTTCTTGAAATGGGTATCTCACTATCGCTATTCTTCATGGAGCCCTCATATCCTAATTCATTATCTGAGGCTTCCAATTCCTCTGAGTTGTATGAGTGATCTGAATTAACTGGATGGTAAGCTTGGTCTTTAGGAAGGAATAACTTGAAATGGCTCTTATTCTCTTTATTTTCCTCTTTATTTTCCTCTTTAGTCTCTCTTCTAGTGGGGCTGGACATGGCCTTTGGTGGGACGTCTTTTCTCAAGTTGTTGAGATTGGAGGTTCTGATTATCTGTGAATTTGAAAGAAATGTGCTTGAATGGAGGAACTCGTTCTCTTCATCTTCATCAAAGGATTCTTCATGTGTAGCACCAGCTTTTAGCCGGCCACCACCCTCAATGTCAGGAAGCGCCTGGTCTATGTCACCCTTAGGAACGTTAGCCGCCATTGGGTAAAAGAGTCTTCCTGTTGTTTTGAAGCTAAGTGCAAATTCCCTTAATTGACCTGGCTCCAATAATATTTTTTCGTGATAAACCAGGGCACAGCAATTCAATATATCGCTGTACCGATAACGAACGTGAAAACTTCACAAGACCGGCCTGTATGCAGCTTTTCAGCGTATTTCGGTCTGTTCTGAAACTAACCCATCCAAATGTCTCCTCAATAACAACTGTTTTTCTGCATGTGTGCCCGTATCGGTATGTTTTATACTGGACGAGGAAAAACCACCAACTAACAAATCAAAAGGGACTCTGGGATATAACTTGATCATCTCGCTAGCCTAAGATCTCAGGTCATGGTAATCAACAGTAACAATGAACTTGCCACGTTCAAGCTAGGCGAAGGAAATGCTAATGGTGGATCCAATCAAAGCCAGAGGTGTCAGAGTGTCTAACAAATCAACATCAGAGATATACCTGCTGTTCCAAGCTCCGTCCCACAGAATACCAAACAGGCGGCCTACTGGTCATTATAGCTCCAGATCTTACTGTTCAATTCCAGCTTCGATCGGAGAATTCAATCGAGGCACATATATGGTCACTCACCTTGCTCTGGTTATCATGGAGATTGTGGTACCTTACTGTCATCTCGAATAACCTCTCCCACCTCCATCAAATGTCTGTGGTGGTCCCAACAACTCCAGGGGGACAGTACCATT
>PPMH03000043.1:0-57518 GCA_003707945.3 Taiozyma bovis | reverse complement strand
CCATTGAGATCTTTTTGTGTGTTTTGTCTTTGTGTCAAATATCCATTTATTAGTGTCGCGAATTCATTATATGTAGGTTATTTGACTTTTTGAGGCTACGGTTTTTTGCCTTTGTTGAAACAAGAACTAAAAGATCAAACAAAAAGGAAGAGTAATAAGTAAAAAGGATGCAAGCTGTTGTATTTATCAATCCTTATAATCACACATAGCACATATAACACATAACACATAACAAGATGTCACAAAAGAACCCAAAGACACAACAGAAGCTTCTCCTCTTAAAGTTGAAAAGAATTAATGAATTGAATTCAAACTTGAAAGAAGTTTTATCAAAAGACAGAATTTATGCTTCAAATGCCTCATATTCAGTAATCAACTATGTCGAGGATAAAGAGGATTATTTTCTTCCTGAGAAGTCTGGTCTACTTGCTCCCGGTTCCAACCCATTTAGAAAGAACACAACGTTTAAACAGGGAGTCAAAGCTGATGAAGCTGGTTGTTGTGTTATAACATGAATTTGATATCATCACCATCATCATATTTATTATCATCATATTCCCAACAAGATCCCAAGAACCCATATGAACTTTACGCTAATGACATTCAAATTCAAATAAAAAAGACAATCACTTGTATTATAATCCAATTATCATCATCATCATCATCATCATCATCATCATCATCATCATCATCATCATCATCATCATCATCATCATCATCATCATCATCATCAACCCAATTGTTTCCCTTCCTTCTTGACATCAAATTTCAAATGTTCTTGTAACTCTTTCAAGTTCTTTCCATCTAAAGTCATATCCTTCTCCAATTCATCAGTGCCACAGCCACAATCATAATCCTCCAGGATATTCGAACAATCATACTCTGGTTTTTGTAGTTTTTCATTGACTTTATTATGGATATGACAACCCCAAACACTTGCAATGGCACGAGAGTTTAATTGTGGTGGATATTTAGCCAACAATTTTTGGAAATGACGAGCACAATCACCACAAGGGTATACCTTGGCGAAAAGATCAATGTAGATATTCAATGTGTTTTTTTCTAAATCTGTAGGTTTTTCTGAATAACGGGCCAATATCGTATGAAATAATCTCCATGATGAACGACCCAATTCTGCCTTTAAAGTCTCATTAACCATCTTTGGCATAAATGCAGTCTCCACCGTCTCAATGCCCTTATCCTGTATTTGGATTTTCAACCCATCATTGTTGTTATCGTTATTGGTCAACGTTGTAGAGCCACTAGTTGGTGATAATGGTTTTGGATCTGTTAATACAGAAGTTGAGTTCAAAGTGTAAAAAAGGGAACCCAAGATAAAGAGGGAAATCACAAGAGTTATTATGTTCTTTTGGCGTGGCATTGTTTTTGACTTAAAATGTGTGTTAAATGGCTTCAGATCACCAGTTTTGTGATTTGTTTTGGAGTTTTCCACCCTTTTTAACTGGTGATGTTAATTTGAATTTTGAATTATAATAACAAATTGATATAAAACGAGTTCGCGGGGGTTTGTTAAGAAAAAACAACAAATTGAAATGAACAACAACAAGTTTTAACCATTAATTAAGCAATTAAGCAATTAATCAATTAATCAGCAATTCAAAAATGGTGAGGATTGATTGAAATTGAACAATGGAAACATTTGGGAACTAACTTGGAATAGGAACATCCATCATTCACCATGTCTGCTTTAGTCTTAGTCGGTGGTTTAGCCGGCTATGTTAAAAAGAGATCAATTCCATCCTTAGTTGCTGGTTTAACCTTTTCTGCATCTTTTGGTTTAGCTGGTTATTTGTTAAAGAAGAATGCTGATTGGGGTTTAGAATTAGCTCTTGGTTCATCTTCATTGTTACTTGCTGCCGGTGTTGCTAGAGGTATCCCAGTTTCTTTTAAGAAACCTGTCCCAGTGGTGTTGACCACCCTTGGTTTGTTGGGTACTAGTTATTATGCTAAGAAGTACAATGAATTCTATCCAATCTTTTAAACATTCAAAAAAATCAATATTGTTTCCTATGTTTCCTGTTTATAGTCTCTGTATATAGATTGATAAATTAATGAAAAGAGAGAATAATTCCTACAAATGATTTATAATAAACCGTAAAACATATATAAACCTAAAAATCAATGCTAATATAATAAAAACTTCCCAATAACCCAAACGTATACCAAAGTATAACCAGATCTTTCAAAGACCTTTTCAAAAACCAAAAAGACAAAATTGTGACATCTAGCGTAGCAAACATGTCGATGATATTCTAAGATTCAACAGTTTTTATTTAGTTGAGACAGTTTCCTTGGAAACAGGGGAAACGTCTGGGATGACGAATGGTTGAGTGATTTCAGAAGATAAGACTAGGAATTGCATTTTTGATAGTGTGTGTTTGTGTAGTTGTAAAAGTTCAATCTATAGTTCAATGAGCTAATTGATTATTGATACTGTTTAGGAGAGTAAGAGGAAGAACTCAAAGGAGATATTTTACCTCTTTTTATACTTGTGGCAATCAAACAGATGACGAATCTAATTTTCTCATGTTACTGACAAATACATGACCCGGTCATTTTTTTCAATATGTACTCCAGATTTTGTAAAGTGCACTAAAACCGTTAAAATTTACTGTATTCTGAATGACGCAAACAGAGAATAATAAAAAACGTGGGTGTTCAGGAGATTAGGCAAAGATGGGGCCCCCACGGAATTCACAGAAACAGAGAATTCAAGTCATTCATTTTCTCCAATGTTCCTAGCTCATGTATTCATGTATTCCTAGTCTAGTAAGTCAAGTAGTCCACTGTCCTCTGGTTAGCCATTTCGGAAGAGCCGTCTTTGTTACCTCACGAGACTCCCCGGGTCTCCTTTTGGCTCCTTTTGGCTCCAAAATCAGCCGTTTTATAATACAAACGGGCTTTGATTGAAATAAAAAAGCTCTAAAACCCGGTGACTAACATTTCCCAAATTCTCATGTTCCTCTTTTGTCAAGTACAAAAAAAGCAAAGAAAAATAATCTCTTGAACGTAATACCTTATCCTGTCTCTCTTCTCTTTCTCTTCCAGCTCTTCCCGTTCTTTATATATAATTAGTTGTAATTCTCGCCTGTGGTTGCCTCTTAAGCATATGATTTCGCGAAGTGCCCCGGTTTGTGCCCCACCTACTTGATAATAGAAATATGGGATTCTTCCGGGAAGACAACTTACTATTGTTGTTGTAAACCAGTCAATGTTTGTTCCGGGTCTGTCCATGATGTTTACCCCAGATCTTTGAGGTTACTACTGCTTAAAATTCCAATAATGTTCTTTTGATAACATGCATTTCATTCATTAGCCACAAATCTCATCTCACACTTAAAATTTCATTTTCATCACTGATCAATTGTAAAGGGAATGGATCTTTCTTACTCAACACCAGCACACCATTTGAGTGACTCAAATAACCCTTAACAAACCCTTTATAAATCAGGTTTGATAATAAACATTCAGTTTCATCATTGCTTAAAGAATTGGCAATCTTGTGGAATTTACTCAATTCTAAACCTTTAGTCACCAGATGAATTGGTAAATGTGATGACTTTTTGTTTTCAATATAAATTCTTTTGATCAATTTCAATAACACAAAAGTACGAAGCTTTTCAATCACCAAATATAAATTCTTCTTCAAGAAAAAAGTTTCATATTTATCCAAAAATTGTTCAAATCTTAATAAATCTCCATTTAATAATGAAATAATCAAATCCGTATAAAGATTGAAAACATTTGGATAATTTTTCTTCAAAAACAATAAATTTGGATACTTCTTTGTGATTAAGAATTTTAAAGGTATTAAATAAATCAATATGGTCTCCAAATGCTTATAATCATTCCTGTTACAATATTCAAACGCTTGTTTAAACTTCAAATATGCAGTCTTAAAATCACCATCACCACAAAAGATACCACCACTGAAATATAGATATGTGATTGATTGAAATCTTGAAATTTTTTCCAAGTCTGGTAATTCACTCTTCTTAGATATCAAGACTTTTTCCATATTCTTTGCTAGTTCTCTATTTTGTAATTGGAAGTAAATCTTTAATTCTTGACCAACAAAGTAAAAAATCAAGGACCGTCTTGATAATCTTGAATCTTCATTTCTATCATTCAAACATAATTTAAATGAATTATGAATAACACGAGCACTCTTAATCAAACAACTTTCATGTTCAAAATCATATGGATTATCATCTTGTATTAAAGTTGGATTTTTTTCCAAAAATTCATCAGCTTGTTTAGCAATCTTTATCAACCTCTTTGTAACAGCAATCAAAGGTTTAACCACCCAATTGGTTTGTAATTCAGCGTATCTGTTTAATGATTTCAATAGTTCCAATGTGGAATTGAAAATGTCCAACACGTTATAACTCAAAGATGACTTGTTCAATTGAATATAATTATTAATGATTTGTTTATATTCATCAACATCATTGGTTAATAAGGGCACCAGGGCGACATTTCGACTATTATTAAGGTTACTGAGCAAATAAGCAAGCTCTTCTCCGTTATGAGCATTTAAATTGTGTCTTATCTGGTCAATTGTGTCCATAATTGAATGACAAATCACCAAACAGAGATTGTTATTTAGCTGTTTATTGATTTATTCAACTATTGATTGATTTATTGATTTGTTTATTTGTTTATCACAATTTTTTGCCTTTGAATTAATTTCCGGTAGGGCCACTCTTTACTATTTTTTATAAAACGTGTTCGCGAAAAATTATATTGGATTTGTTTACATTTAACCCTTTTGGGAAAATGTTTATAAAGTAATAAGAAACTTTTGAAAGCTGTCAAGGAGAAGCAAAAAAGTGTTCTTTATCATATTAAACACACCTTCTCTGCACTTGAACATAATAAAAAGGTCACAAAAGGTCACAAATTTCCAACTGTTTTTTTGATATCATGGCTTTAGAATCTATTCATAACACTTCCAATATCGAGTCAGCTTCTCCATTAAAGAAGACCACCAAGATCCAAAACAAACAAAGAATCATCAGTGAAAGCACCGGTTTGGTTAAATTCAGTATCACTTCACAAAAGATCAATGCAAAAGTTTCAAAGTTTGAAAGTTTGAATGATGAATTTGCTCAATTAGAACTCAAAGTCAACAATTCACCAACTGAAAAAGTGATTAGAAAGACTAGATCCGGTTTAAACTTGCCTTCTTCTCTTTATTCCCCTCAAAGATCCCCAGTAAAGCAAAGCTCAATCATCCAAGAACAACAACGAATCCTGGAACCCAATGAAGATTTGTTATTAAATTTGGCCTCAAAGCAAAGAGAAGTATTAGAATACAAGACTCAAATCAATCTATTAAAGATCAAATTACAGGATTCTGAAAGAGAATTACATCAACTTGAACAAAAATGTAATTCATCATTATCTTCACATTCATTGTCTAGCAAACCATACAACCCACCAACTCCTGATAATTTACATAGGTTTGGTAATTCTTTACGTACAAAGACTTCAATTCAACAATTAAGATCCACAATTGAAACAACAGCCACTACACATCAGCAGAATTTCTCCAATTTGGTGAAGAAGAAATTATCCATCTCCCAATTGAGCATGAACAACAATAACAATAACAACAATAACAATAACATCAATAATACTAACAACAACATGAACGGCCCAATTACAAGCCGTAAATCCACTGTTAATTTGAATGAAAACTTTACAAGATTCCAAAAAGATACTAACCAATTCTTTGAGAAAGGTTTGACCTTTGTCACTAATTTAAAGAATGAAATCAAAGCTAAACAACAAAAGAAGATATATTCACAATCAGATTACGAGAAAGATTTTAACAGTTCACAAATCGATTATACAAGTGATGAAGATGACACTGATAATGATAATGATAGTGATTACGGTAGTGCCGACACCAGTGATTTCCAACTTGCTATCAAATAAGCCCACCCTTAAACAGACATTTTGCATTTCAGTCATATATCAATCTTATATCAATCTTAACAAAACAGTTACTATCTACGATTAATCACTCTATGAACTAATGTATACTATACACTATACTATACTAATCAAATAACATCAAATAACTCAAGAAGGGGAAAAAAACAATACCAGTATTCTTTTTCTTTTGTATATCATTTCAATGATTGGGAAACCAAGACTTGAGTAATCTTCAAAGCTTCATATCTCACTTCAGAATTACTATGGTTCAACAATTCCATCACTTTAGTCTTCTTATCAGATGAAATTAAAATGTCAATAGCCTTTGAATCAATTTTTAAAATCTTGTTGATATCACCAAGAACAATCTTTAAGGCTTTACCATCAATATCTTCATCCAAAACGTTCAACAATTCTTTATAACGTTTATAACCAGAATCTTGAAATTTTTCCAAATTATCAATAAAGAATTCCTCTTTATCATGTACTGGTGAGTTTTTAAATTGTTTCAATTTTAATTCGGTCAAATATTCATCAAATGAAGTTAATTTATCAAAAACATCCACTGTTTGATTGCTTAAAGTTTCCAAATCTTGAATCAATTCATCATCAGTCCATTTTCGTTCTTTTAAATTGTTTAAAATGTTGATGAAATCAGCATTCAAGATTAAAAATTTCAAAATGTCTTGTGATGATGAATTTTCAACAATGGTTAAATTAATAAAGATTGAAATGATCATTCTAATGATTTTTTCCTTTATAGACAATTTTAATAATTTCACTAATGATAATAAATTATTCAAATAAACTTTCGCAAAATTTGAATTCTTTAAAGTGGTGAAAGTTAAGATCCATAAACTTAATAATAATTTATATTGGAATTGAATCAAATCAGCAGAAGAAATCTTTGAAATCCCAGAGTTTTCAGAATAGATGGTAGATCCCAAATTTAAGAATAAATTTGATAAGAATTCATCATGATGTTCCCAATAAATTGCTCTATATTCCTTATTGGCTAACAATTCAGAAATCAAATTAATTGACAAGAATTTCAAATCAATTTTGTTTGTAGTAGCTGTGTTCTCCAATAAAGAGTTCAATTCCTTAAAGACAGGATAAACAGAATCATTTGATGGTAAACCTTGAAGTAATAAATAAACCGAATTAAAAATTGCAAATAATTTTAAAATTTCATCTTTATTCTCAATCAAACCAATCAATGAATTTAAATATTCTTGATAAACTCCAAGTTCAACAATTTTAACCAAAAACCCTTCAAATTTTAAAAAATCACTAAGAGCAACTAATGAATATTTCTTAATATCATTACGTTCAATTGGTAATTCCTTTTTAATCAAATTCAATAAACTTTTAACAAATGGTTCAAAATCAGATTCTTCATTGAAATTACTCAATGTCTCACCATGTGCATACCCCACTTCCAATTGGTTCAAGACTTTCCCATCTTCTTCATCAATCAATTGTGATCTTGCAAATCCATCCCATGGTATCGTTTTAGATCTAATAACATTTCTGTAATCTTCTAAATATGAACTTTCAAGCTCCAATTTCTTATACTGCATTGCATTAGTAAAAAACTAAGCAAAGCACTGTTTGTTTTATCTATCTCTACTCACTTGGAATTCCACAGTCATTGGTTCAATTAGTACAAGAACCTTATCAAATTCATTTAATGGTCAATTTCCTTTTTTTGTTCTCTCCTTGAAAATTACAACCAATCCGCGAAATCGTTTTATATTTAGTGCATCACATGACACATCACGTGATTATGATTTTCTTCTTACCCGGAAAAGAAAACACCCAGACACCACAGTAATTGACCCAGTTATTCTTATCAGTTATGGAAGTTAATCCTTATCAGGTGGTGTCAAACAAAAAGGGTGACACTAAATTTATTCATTGTTTAAATCGGATGATCTCGGTAAATCTTTTAATAAGCATATACATCCTTTCAAGTTCTTATCTGCTTATCAATTTGTTTCCAATTCTTGCGCAAATTGGCGAAATTGGCAACCTGGTTCACCAGCAATCACTACATTTTAATCATCTAGATAAGACTTGTATTTGGTGTAGAAAACTAAAAGAACACAGTTCTTTTTCAAAACAATCGTATAAAAATAAAACTCATCATCTGTAGTACATTAAAAAGGGCAAGGTAGTTTGTAGTAGTAATAATCAAAAAAAATCAAGAATATAGCAAGTATCAAACTTATTCTTCAGATTCTCTTTGGTATTCTTTAGACATATCAGCATCAGAGATTTGACCCAAGATGGTTTCAGCAATGATACCAGTGACTAAATATGGATCAATGTTAGAAGCTGGACGACGATCTTCAAAGTAACCATAACCTTCTTTAGCAACAGATCTTGGGATTCTAACAGAAGCACCTCTGTTAGCAACGCCTGAAGAGAATGAAGACATGGAAGCGGTTTCATGACGACCAGTTAATCTTTGATCATTATCAGTACCATATAGAAGAATATGTTCTTTATGACGTTTGGCTAATTTGTCAATGGCATCTTCAATGTATTTCATACCACCTGGTTGTCTCATATTTTCAGTTGAGACATTAGTATGACAACCAGCACCGTTCCAGTCACCCTTTAGAGGTTTTGGATGGAAGGAAATCTTGACACCAAATTCTTCAGCAACTCTATGTAATAGGTAACGAGCAACCCATAATTGATCACCCATTTCAATACCTTCACATGGACCAACTTGAAATTCCCATTGGGATGGCATAACTTCAGCATTAATACCAGAGATTTCAATACCAGAGTATAAACAAGCTCTGTAATGGGCTTCGATAACATCACGAGCGTAAACTTTACCAGCACCGACACCACAGTAGTATGGACCTTGAGGAGCTGGGAAACCACCCTTTGGCCAGCCATAGACATTGTCATATTGATCAAACAAGGTGTATTCTTGCTCTAGACCAAACCAAACTTTTTCAGATTTATGAGCCAACATTAATTTTTCACATTCATGTCTATGGTTAAACTTGTTTGGAGTACCATCATTGTTCCAACATTCAGCCAAGACAATGATGTTATCACCTCTTCTGAAAGGATCCTTGTAGTAAGCAACCGGTCTTAAGTAGACATCAGAATCGTGACCTGGGGCTTGACCAGTGGAAGAACCATCAAAGTTCCATTCTGGCAAGTCATCAACAGAGGAAGGTTTACCTTTCAAAGTTCTACCTTTGGAACGGATAGAACCAGAACCATCAATCCATATGTATTCAGCAATGATTCTGTCACCTTGAGGTAAGGCCAAGTATTTTTGCAAAGTAGCAGTGTTTTCAGTATTGACACTCATGATAAAAAGTAAGATCTAGGAAATGTGTGTGTGGTGTTTTGGGGGGTGAAGGAAGTTTGGAGGGTTTTTTGTTGTTTTTTTTTGTTGTTGAATATAGTGAAATATTCAAAGGGGGTAAAAGAGCAAAAAGAGGGTTTTGGTTAAGCCAAATGAGATACCAAATTCAATTTTAGAAAGAACTTTGGTGATGGAATTTGGGCTTATTTAAAAGAAAAAATGCTACTTTTGTGATTTTTATAAATGGGCTGGGCCAAAGAAAAAAAGAAACGCAGCCGCCAATTAAAGAAAAGAATTTGTGATAAAATTTTTTATCTCTGACTCAGAAAATTGGCAGACAAAATTACCGGATTCGGCAACAAAGGGGCGACAAAGGGACGATAATTACCGGAAATGGTGAAATAGGACACCAATTAACGCCGATTGGCGAAAATACGGCATATGATCATTTATTATCTTAATTAAGGGTATTAAGGGTTTCTAAAATTGGTGGCGTGGGAAGGAGGGTTGAAAAGGGGGAAACAATGTGAATAGATCATTGTACATTACACAGCATTGTACAGCCAATTGGATCTTTACGCCAAAGCCTTTTTCCCGGTATGAATTTGGCATATAACAATTCCTCTCCGCAATTATAATGATCTGTCCTCTTATTGGTCAGTTTCTATTGATAGGGATTTTTTACAGGGCTAATTAAACCATTTGATGACTTGACAGCTGACAGCCAACAGCCAACAGAAAAGTAGAAGGATCAAACAGGCCACTACACCCATTTAGTTACCGTGCATTTTGATATTTGATATTTGTCATTTGATATTTGCCATTTGTATTTGCTATTTACCCCCTGGTTTCCCTCTTAGTAAAATGATATAATGTACATCAAATGTCCTCTCGAGACAAACCCGGAGTTTGCCACAAAAGTAAACAGGATCAAGTCAAAGTTAAGGTTCGGAGGATGTATAATTGTAATTGTCTGCAACAAAGTGCAACATGTTCTAATGTTGTACATGTTGAGTGTTGCTCTTTTCTGCAATTTCATTCTTTTTCGCTAACTGCGCTTTTATATGGTTAACGTCATTTTACAGGTTTCATGACACAATTCCAGGACAATTTCTCGAGATGTTTTTAGATGAGGGTTTCATTAACTACACACTGCCACTGAAGTATAAAACAATTTTCTTATAGCACTAAACAACAATAGGAAATAGAAAAGTAAGTAAAGTATGGCAAAAAATAATTAATATGAGTGTCTTCTATGTGAAATGAACAACCAATGGAACAATGATAACAATCAAAAGTATGATGATAACAAGGGCCAAACAAACTCTCATCTTCATATCTTTCAACCACATTTGCTTTCTAACTCTATTAGCACCTCTTCTGAAACCTTGTGCACTTTGAGCCAAATTATCAGCTTTATCTTCAATGGAATCTAGTCTTTCACCACTTTATCAATATATGTTAGTACTTGAACTTACAAAAAACAAAAAATAAACACATCACTACTCACCGTTCAACAACCTTGTTGATGTTATCTCTCATGATACCCACTGTGTCATCGATTTCCTATTCACATCAGTTAGTATAAAACATGTTCAAACTCTTTTTTGATAGGATCAATACCGGATCATATCGGTTATAACCAATCTGGGGGAGGGATCGAAATAAAGTATACTCACAGCTTGTAGAGCAGCAGTTCTGGTGTTGGAGTTGGTTTGAGCACCCTCTTCAGATGGGATGTATGGATCGTATGGAGTAGAAGAGGACATTATTGATTATATATGTGTAAAGTTGAAATGTTTGGCTATGTCACCTTCTTTTTGGAGGGAGATTTCTTTAAAAAAACAGAAGAAATAAACGGAATAATTATGTTCACAGGGTTTTAATATGGCGGAGGTGGGGGTTGAATTCTTGCTCACAGATTGGGTAGTGTTCCTTTCAAAGATTTCCTGGGTGGCGTTGATAATTTCCAGTTAATTGGTTCTTCTTTTGTGTAATCCGTTTCCTTCTTTTTTTTCTTACCCGAATTTTTCTGTGTTTGGTGTCTGGATGTGGCTGTGTTTAAAATGTATATTAAACAGTTCAAAACTGGTTGGTTTCTAGACCTTTAATGCTAGTTAACGGCTTCTATGTTTAGCATCGGTAGAAAATCTATAATCAGAGGTTTAAGAACTATGTCATCCTCCACAAATAGAGTCATCGGGCCAATTGAGACAACCATCACTCAAAAACTGAACGATCAATTTAACCCATTACATCTGACCATAAAGAACGATTCACATAAACATTCTGGACATCATGGACTTAGAGGTGCTGCCAATGTCACTGAATCACATTTCAGGATTGAAATAGTAAGCGATGCCTTTAATGGAAAGCCTCAACCTGCTAGACATAGACTGATTTATCAATTGTTGAATGATGAGATTGAACAGAAAGGTGTTCATGCTTTACAAATGAAGACTAAAACCCCTGAAGAGTGGGAAAAGAGTCGGAAATAGATTTTTTGCAATTCCCTTTTCCCTTTGTCTATGTATTAATATACTAGTTCGTCTCATTACATTTTTACGACATGATATGCAAAACAACTAACTAACTCTTATTTAATATCTTCGTAATATTTATTCTAGACTTGTTCAATGGTCATCTTCGTCATGTAGAGAAGCTTGGTATTCTTCTTCACTTAGTAAGTTTTCAAACTTGCTCAATTCTTCAGTCAATTCAATTTGAGCTAACCAACCTTCACCTAAAGGATCTTCATTGATCAATTGTGGTTTATCATTTAAAGCTTCATTAATAGACACAACAGTACCATCAACAGGAGCAAAGATTTCAGATGATGATTTAACAGATTCAACAGAACCAAGTGAATCACCTTCGGAATAAGTTTCACCTAATTCTGGTAATTCAACAAAAGTTGCATCACCAAGAGCATCTGAAGCATATTTGGTAATACCGATAAAGGCAACACCATCTTCATGTTGAGCGATCCATTCATGTTCTGAGGTGTATTTCACTGCAATAGGACCCTTGGATGAGTATTTTTGGACAATGGAATCAACATTGATCTTATTACTGGTGGTGGAAACAGTTCTTAATGATAATCTTAATAAAGATTGTTGTGGTCTAATGGATCTGATGGTTTGAGTTGAAGATCTGACAATTGAGGAGAACATGGTTGATGATAATGAAATATGAAAATATAAAAGAACCTAAACAAACTGGAAAAGTTTCTTTGTTTAAAATTTATCCCTTTCTTCCTTCATTATCAACAGAATTTTCTGACTTCTTTTTTTTTGTTTGCCCCAGAGCTGACACCAAAAACAAAAGTTGACTCGGTTTATCGGAGTCAGTTTTTTTGGGAGTGCAAAAAATTGGACGAGTCCGGAGTCGAACCGGAGACCTTTCGCATGCTAAGCGAACGCGCTACCAACTACGCCACACGCCCGTGATGTTGAAGTTCTAAAATGGCTGTTTGCTGGACCTTTGGGAGCCAGGAGCTTTAAAATCATTAATATAGGTTTTGGAGGGGGCAGTTTAATGCACTAGTTAGATGCCAATGTGTCCTTTGATAGACTCTTAAGAGTTTTAAAGCATTTTATTAGAGACCCAGAGCTAGCTATGTGATGGGATGTTAACTCATATACGTGTCTCGGTATACCAATGAAAGCTTTTACGAATTGAAAAACAAAATGGTCACCCCCATGATGTGGTCAGGCAATGATATACGATCTCAGATCGAGAATTAGATCGATTGCTCATGGGGTCTTCTTGAGGCGATAAAATAATATAAACTTGGTTCTTTTTTTAGAAGGAGTGATCAGAGCATCAGCTTGGATCGTTGTCTTGTTAAAGTTCAGAAGACAACAAGATAACAGGACAGTTAAAGTCATGAGTTCTGCAGTATTATTAACGCAGGTGTCTCAAACCTCATTTCTTTCCAAGCTTCTCTGGCAACTATGTGACTGTTGATACTACAAGAGGCCAAAGATGGGGCTGGTTATCTGCAAGTCAACCGTTTGCTATATCTCACCCTAACTGTTGGCTTAGATCAGATCACCGATCAAAGCCATGCACAAGAGCTGCTACCACAGTTCACTGCTTACATATTCAACTGAAAAAGGCTGATCCGATCCGAATTACTGTTGTGTTTTCTGAGAGCTTCTTTTCTTATCAAAGTCTGATTTGTCATAATAAATTCTATCTAAGACTGATAAACTTTCTGACTAAAACTAAAAAGACAAAGAAAAACCCTGCAGGATGAAGCACTGTTAACTATCGCACACACTCATGACCAGAAATATATAAAGCAATGAGTTTTTCAGTTCCATATCCTCATTCTTGAGGAACTCTCCTCGCTTTCTCAAAGTCGCCCCAGACCATTAGAGAGAGACACCCACCACCATGGTTCTTATCAATAAGTCCAAGGTTGATCTACACTATGTTGAGTTGCTATATGATAAGGTCTTCAATAAGTTCCCCATCGAAGTGCAAAGACTCATTATCAAGAACATAGGCTTTGAAACTGTGGAATTTCAGAAATCTGTGGCATTGTACAGAGATTTGAACACACATCCACGGTTTAAGAAGCTCATATCAAGCACTTTATCCATTTGGGTCAATATCCCACATAACATAAAGTTTGATCTTTTAAAGTCTAAGCAACTACAACATTTCAGCCAATGTACAGACTCATTCTTTATCACGACTACTTCATTCGACTCCATTAACAATTCAGGCTCCCGTAAAGGTTTAATCTTTGATGTGAATGGGTTTCTTCATACACCAAATAAAAATAAAGCTTTAACAAGTGAAGAATTCTTAAAAGCCTTACTACAAAACTCACTGACTAAGCCTGATATGATTGTTTATTATAAAGTTCCACCTTTGACTGATGACACTAAAAGTCGAACCAATTCAAGAAGATTTGAACCAACCGATTTGAACATTGATGGATTGAAAAACATTGAGATTACACTTTATAACGTGAACAACCTGAGACCACAAATACCACACAAGAGACTTCAGCTTCTTAAGAGAATCATCAAGAGATACTATTACCGTGAGATCATAGGAAAATACTTTGTTGGTATTGAAGATGAAATAACTCCACAGATCAATGGAATACTAAGCAACAAGACCACGAAAAGATCCCTTCTCCGAAGAAAAATTATAGAATCTGAATTTCATAATCACCAGAACCTTAGAAGAACACTGATCAGAGGTACAGGCCTATAAAAACGTGCTCTAAATGTCTTTAACCAATTGTAGTTTTAATATAATAGAGTAGAGAGATCTATTACATAATCAGTCATTCTGATATTTCGCGATTTAGAAAAAAATCACTTTTGAAGGCGAACAAAACTATCAAAAGAACAAACATTTGTAGATTTGTAACTACGTTGGGGGTTGAAAATGTCAGATCCAAGTTCAATTAACGGTATGTGTTCTTTTCTTTGTATTCTAAAGAAGCCAATGTATCAATTCAGGAATTGCCTTCATGTTGTGATGACCAACAATTGATTGTTTCCGTGCACTGATGTGTCTTATATCGCCACTGGTGTCAACACTGGTGTCAACACTGAAGAATATCACCCACTTTGGGCTTAAATTAGAACACTACGGTGTGAATGAAGACTAACATTATATTCAGGTGGTTCCGTTGTGGCCATGGTTGGTAAAGACTGTGTTGCTATTGCCTGTGATTTAAGACTAGGGAATCAATCACTTGGTCTATCCAATAAATTTGAAAAGATCTACAACTATGGTAATGTTTACCTGGGGCTAACAGGTTTAGCCACTGATGCTATCACATTGTATGTATTGATGACACTTGTGCTACTACTCTTGATGAAAATGAATACTAACTAATGAATTTACAGATCAGAAGTTTTCAGACACAAGACAAACCTATACAAACTAAGGGAAGAAAGACAAATCGAACCAGAATCATTTGCCAACTTAGTCTCATCCACATTATATGAAAAAAGATTCGGACCATATTTCATTGGTCCTGTGGTTGCTGGTATCAACTCCATAACAAACAAGCCATTCATTTGTGGGTTTGATTTAATCGGTTGTATTGATTTTGCACATGACTTCATTGTTAGTGGTACCGCTACTAATCAATTATATGGTATGTGTGAGTCTCTATATGAGCCAAACTTGGAACCTGAGGATCTTTTTGAAACCATTTCTCAAGCATTATTGAATGCTGCTGATAGAGACGCTTTATCCGGTTGGGGTGCTGCTGTGTATATTATAACAAGGGATAAGGTTGTCAAGAGATACTTGAAATCACGTCAAGATTAGAAGTATATTAAGAGGGGAAAGGAATGTTGTATACTACAAAAGTTAGATCATACGTCTATTTTTATGAGTCTTGTAGAGAACTATAACTGTGTTGTCTTCGGGGTTTGGAAATTTAGAAACTCTTACAAATTAAACGAAAACCACGTTCAATCATGATCATTATTTAACCTTATATGAAATATATATATATATATACATGCTCTAAACCTAACCCAGTATATCCCTTTATTTTATTGACCAGCTCTTTTGGCCTTTTCCCTAGCCAATAATTTTTTTAATAATTCATCCTCACCATATTCTTCTTCTTTAAGTTTCTTGAGAGTTTCATTCATCTTCTTTTGCTTCTCTTTCTTTTGTAAAATCAAATGTCTTTGAGTCTCTAGTCTAGCTGTATGTAAGCATTTACTTAATGCATCTTTTTCATTGTTACAGACACCAAAACATCTAGCGATGAATGATCTTTGATGGCACTCTTCAAGAGCTTGGATAACTTCAGTACAAGCTGAGTTTTAGTGGTTAGTTTTTTTCTTTTCCCCCGATAAACATAGGATGAAATTGGCAAAAGTACTCACAAATGAATCGAGGAGAGTCTAACTGGGGGTGCATTTGTGGTTGTAGATGAAATAAGAATGTGCCCTTTAATTGAAATCAATGAAGTTTTCTAAATCTTTATCATTTATACGAATTGGAAAAATCGGATTTCCTCAATTTTGCACGTGATATCCGAGGGTGAAAATCGGAAAAGGCCATCATATCTATAGAACAAACCTTCATGAACACAATCTCATTATCTCATTATCTCATTATCACCTCCATTTCCCCCCGTTGTGAGCGATGTCTGAAGTCAAACAAGGCATCGAAGTGCCGAAGATACTCAGTGAGCACTCACAGGCTTTCAAAGAGAGAAGAAGAAAACAAATGATCTACTTTTATAGTGCCACTGCCTTGACATTGGTGTTTTCAAGATTGGCATATAGAGGTGTTCAAAGTCGTAAATGTGAGTGATTATTTGCACTTAATCCAATGGCTTTTTCGGTATATATATACTAACACTATCTAGACATCCCACAAATGTTCAATGCCAATCATATTGCTCCACAATTCTCATTCCAAAGAGATGCTATCTTAGCTGTGACACATGCCTCATTCCTGGCCACTTCATCATTCGCCATGGCTATCACTGGTATCTGGTGGAGTTGCGATATCTCCAACATGAAGGAATTCGGCTTCAAGATCAAGAGACTACTTGGTGGTGATGTTAATGAGCAAAGGATCAGTGATTTACCTTTAGATGAAGAGACCATATCCGTTCAACATGCCATTAATAACTTCTTAGATGGTAAAGATTTTGAAGAAATTACTACTGAGGAATCTAAATAATGTTGTGTCTTTCTTCTGCCCATGTGTATAGCTTGTAAATACCAGGAGATGTCCCCAGAGACTTCAGATCTTGTATTCTTTTAAAGGTTATAGCTTCTCTATAAATTTTGATTGAGATAAATAACAAAAAAGCCAAAACAAACCAACAATATCAACCTTTTTCCCCAAATTTCCCACAGACAAACCCAACTGAGTCTTACGCTACCATGGCTGCACCATACGGCCACACTGCTGAACGGGTACTTGAGGACTTGTCCGTCGATTTTGATAATGGTTTATCGGAGAATGATGCCCAAGAGAGACTGTCAAAGTATGGGCCAAATGCCCTGCCTAAAGAGAAGCCGACCTCGCTACTGGCTCTGATCCTGAACCAATTCAAGGACCAGCTGACTCTGATACTACTGGCCTCCGCTGCTGTGTCCTTTGGGCTGGCCTTGAGCGAGGGCGATCTGTCCTGGTCCTCTATGGTTGATCCGATAGTCATCTTGACCATCTTGGTTCTGAATGCTATTGTTGGTGTTCAACAAGAAAGTTCTGCTGAGGCCTCAATTGCCGCCTTGAACGAATACTCTTCCTCCGATGTCAAAGTATTAAGAAGTGGTAAACTGGTTCACGTTAAGCAAGAATTCTTAGTTCCTGGTGATATCATTGATTTGTCCATTGGTGATATCGTTCCAGCTGATGCTAGAATCGTCAAGATCTACTCCAAAACCTTGAGAATCGATCAGTCAATCCTTACTGGTGAAAGTGAGTCTGTGTTGAAGGATACCAAAGCAGTGGATATTGAAGATGCTGTTAAACAAGAGCAAACGAATGTCGTCTTTTCAGGTACCACTGTCGTTTCTGGTCACGCTAGAGCTGTTGTTATCTTAACTGGTGAACAAACTGCCATTGGTGATATCTACAATGATATTTCCAATCAAATTTCTCAACCAACCCCACTGAAGGAGAAACTGGATGATTTTGGCGATCTATTGGCCAAATTTATCTCTATAATTTGTATCGCTGTTTGGGCTATTAACTTGAACAACTTCAGTGACCCAGTTCATGGTGGTTACTTCAAAGGTGCTATTTACTATTTCAAGATTGCTGTTGCCTTAGCTGTTGCTGCTATTCCAGAAGGCTTATCAGTTGTCATTACTACTTGCTTGGCTCTAGGTACCAAAAAAATGGCTAAACAGAATGCTATTGTTAGAAGTTTGGCAAGTGTTGAAACTTTAGGTTCTACAAATGTTATTTGTTCAGATAAGACTGGGACTTTGACCACCAATCAAGTGGTTGTTCGTAACTTGATATTCTTCCAAAACCAGGCCGAATTGTCAAATTTATCAATCACTGGTCATTCTTTTGATCCAACTGGTTCTGCTACTAATGAAAATGGTTACACTGTGGATTTACCTGATCCAAAATACCCAATTTTACACAAGATTTCACAAATCATTTCATTATGTAACGATTCACATGTTACGAAAACTGAGACTAATACATTCAAGAACATTGGTGAACCAACTGAAGCTGCCTTAAAGATCCTTGTTGAAAAATTATCTTCCCAATCTCCAGAAAACACTTCAAGTGTCACTCCAATTTCCGATCTTTATTGCAGAGAATACCCTCGTCTATCCACTTTTGAATTCACCAGAGATCGAAAGAGTATGTCTGTCTTGACTCAATCATCAAGTGGTCATGTTGAACTGTTAGTCAAAGGTGCCCCAGAAAATATCCTAGACAGATCAACCACTTTCTTGAATCAGCATAACTTATCTATCAATGTGGATGAATTAACTGATGATCATCGGAAGTTACTGGTAAAATCCATTGATGAGTATGCTTCCCAGGGCTATAGAATCATAGCTTTAGCTTTCAAAGAATCTGTTGACTTACAATCGGCTGAACATGCCTATACAGGCTCCGATTATGAACAACTGGAACAAAACTTGACTTTTGTTGGGTTTGCCGCTTTGATCGACCCACCACGTCCCGAAGTTTCAAATGCCATCAAAGAATGTAAGAATGCTGGTATCAAAGTCATTGTTATCACTGGCGATAGTCCAAAGACTGCAAGTACGATTGCTAAACAAATTGGTATCTTTGAGGATGTTGCTGAAGATGAGATTGATCAATTGGTCTTGACTGGTCGAGAGTTTAATCATTTAACTGATGCCGAAAGGGAACAAGCTGTTCAAAAAGTGAGACTATTCGCTAGGGTCGAACCTCATCACAAATCTTTGTTAGTTGACTACTTACAACGACTTGGTAATGTTGTTGCTATGACTGGAGATGGTGTCAATGATGCTCCTGCTTTGAAAAAAGCAGATATTGGTGTTTCAATGGGGTCTGGTACCGATGTTGCTCGATTAGCATCTGACCTGGTTTTACAAGATGATAATTTCGCAACTATTGTCACTGCAGTTAAAGAAGGAAGATTAATCTATAATAACACTAGACAATTTATCAGATACTTGATTTCTTCAAACATTGGTGAAGTTGTCTCCATTTTCTTGACTGCCGCTCTTGGTCTTCCTGAAGCTTTGATTCCCGTGCAATTACTCTGGGTTAACTTGGTCACTGATGGTCTACCTGCTTCTGCCCTTGGTTTCAACCCACCAGACTTGAGGATCATGTGTCAACCTCCTAAATCTAAAGATCAACCTTTAGTAAGTGGCTGGTTGTTATTCAGATACATTGTTGTCGGTACTTACGTTGGTGCTGCTACTGTCTTTGGTTACGTTTGGTATTTCATTTTCCATGAACAAGGTCCACAGATCACTTTCAATCAATTATCTAGATTTCATCATTGTCCCTCTGAATTCCCAGAGATTGGTTGTGAAATCTTTACAAATGATCAAGCAACGCATGCGTCAACCATTTCATTGTCCATCCTGGTGATCATTGAAATGTTGAACGCTATGAACAACCTTTCGGAATCAGACTCATTATTAACTTTCCCATTGTGGAAGAATGTTTATCTGATTTTGGCCATTATATTATCTGTGGTTTTACATTTTGGTATCTTATATATCCCTTGGTTGGCTTCATTGTTCAAAGTGGTCCCATTAAGCAAGGATGAATGGATTGCTGTCCTGGTGATTTCAATTCCAGTAATTGTGTTGGACGAATTGTTCAAACTTTATGAGAGATTATTCTTGATTAAACCAGTGGAATATGATGACACTGAAGCTAATGTTAAAAAGAGTAAATAGAAATCAGTCAATCATAAGCATATAGGCCACCATAAAATAAAAACAACAAGAACAATGACTACAATGTATTAATAAAATTACTTTTATCTATAAACATTAAAATTGATTTTAATAAAACCGATATGTTGAAATCCCAGATCTCTTATTTTTTTTTTCATAACAAACTAAAAAAACTAAAAAGCATCATTAAAACTCCCATTTATGTTGAATTAAATAGGATCGTCAAGCAAACAGATAGTGGATTTTTATCTATTTCTTGTTTTGTTCACGGAAGTACTTAGCAGCTTCAACCATGTTGGTTAAAGAGGCCTTTGTTTCTTCCCAACCTCTAGTCTTCAAACCACAATCTGGGTTGACCCAGAACTTTTCAACTGGGTAAACTTCCAAGATGGTTTGAATCTTTTGGATGAATTCTTCCTTTGATGGAATACGTGGGGAGTGGATGTCAAATAAACCTAAACCTGCATGGTTTGGATAATCTGAGAATTCACGAATGTAGTTTGGATCATCCTTTTTGGAAAATTCAATAGAGACAACATCAGCATCTAGTGCTTTGATATGGTTTGGATCCAAATCAGAATAACAGAAATGTGAATGGATTTGAGTAGTATTCTTAACACCAGCAGTAGCAATTCTGAAAGATTCAGCAGCCCATTGATAATAGTCGGTTCTTTCTTCACCGGCTCTTAGTGGTAAACCTTCTCTTAAAGCTGGTTCATCAACTTGGATGATCTTGATACCAGCAGCTTCCAAATCGTTAACTTCATCTCTTAGAGCTAGACCTAATTGTAAAGCTTGAGTCTTTTGAGAAGCGTCAACTCTTGGGAAAGACCATCTTAAGATGGTGACTGGACCAGTCAACATACCCTTCATTGGTTTGGTAGTGATAGATTGAGCATAGACTGATTCCTTAACAGACATTGGGGCTGGTCTAGAAACATCACCAACAATGATTGGTGGTCTAACGTATCTGGAACCATAAGATTGAACCCAACCGTTTTGAGTAAAGGCGAAACCTTTCAATTGTTCACCGAAGTATTGAACCATATCGTTACGTTCTGGTTCACCATGGACCAAGACATCTAAACCAACTTCTTCTTGGAATCTAACAACCTTTTCGATCTCAGATTCAATAAATTTTTCATATTCTTCCTTGGTGATGGTACCCTTGGTGAATTTGTTTCTATTGATTCTGATATCTTTGGTTTGTGGGAAGGAACCAATGGTGGTGGTTGGGAACAATGGCAATTTGAAGATTGGTTCTTGTTCTTTGATACGGTCAGTGAATGGAGAAGCACGACGACCATCTTTGTCTTCAATGGCAGCAACTCTTTGTTGAACAGCAGAATCGTTGGTGATTGAGGAAGAAGATCTAGCGGAAACAGATTTGGCATTGGCTGCTAGAGCAGTAGCAACATCTTCACCAGAAACGTTCTTAGCAACAACAACAACTTCGGCAACTTTTTGGGTGGCAAAGGAGAAGAAGTCCTTGATTTCTTCAGATAATTTGGTTTCATTGTTCAAGTCAACAGGAGTATGTAACAATGAGGAAGAAGTGGCAGCGATAACTCTGTCTTTACCCAATTTTTCAATAGCCTTGTTGACTAATTCAGAAGCCTTAGCGAAATCAGCTTTCCAAATGTTTCTGCCATCAATAACACCGGCAGATAAGGTTTGTTCTGGAGATAGAGCAGCTAAGACCTGGTCTAATTGTTCTGGAGCTCTGATCAAATCAATATGTAAACCGGCAACTGGTAAATCTTTGATGGCAGACAAGTTTGGAACAACGGTACCAAAGTATGTGGCCAATGTGATAGCTGGTAAGCCTTCTTGCTTAGATAGGTATTCGAAAGCGGTCTTGAAGGCAACTTGGACAGTTTCTGGTAAATCTAGAACTAAGACTGGTTCATCAATTTGAACAGTCTTAGCACCGGCATCAGCTAATTTCTTCAAGATTTCAGAGTAAACTGGTAACAATTTTTCTAATAATGAGATTGGTTCCAAGTCTAAGGAGTCTTTGTCAGCCTTACCCAAGTATAAATAAGAGACAGGACCAATCAAGACTGGTCTGGTTTCAACACCCAACTCCTTAGCTTCCAAATATTCATCAACTGGTTTTTGACCATTCAATTTGAATTCGGTAGAGTGAGAGAAAGTTGGTCTGACGTAATGGTAGTTAGAGTCGAACCATTTAACCATTTCTAAAGCAGTGACATCAACAGCCTTTTCGGTTTCAGTGGCTTTTCTTTGTAAACCTCTACCCATAGCGAATAAGACATCAATTGGTTGCAATTCATATTTGGTGTAACGTTCTGGAATAGCGTTGAACAATAGGGAAGTGTCCAAGATTTGATCGTAGAAGGAGAAATCATTGGAGGCAATGACATCAACACCAGCTTCTTTTTGTAATTTCCAATTGTTGGCTCTAATTTCTTTACCAACCTTGAACAATTCGTCAACATTGACCTTACCTGACCAATAGGCTTCGGTAGTCTTTTTCAATTCTCTGTTGGCACCGATACGTGGGAAACCTAAAACTGATGATTGGACCATTTTGTTTAATTGTAATAATAGTTAGGTTAACTGTGTAAGCTTTGTAAAGAAATATAACTTTTCGAGAGAGATGACAGCACTTTATATATTTTTTTTCGTTGAGTAAATTGGAAAATTTTTCACATGTGTATATGTTGGCCCGGTAAAGGGTCAAAAACTGATTCCATAGGACAATTAGGCATTAGGAGGACGTTAAATTGGGCCAATTTGACGCTCAATTGGGTCTCTTTAGAGGCCCAATAGATCCAATTTCAATACTTGTAATCCTTATCGGCCTTTTGCTCCCCCAGAAATTGCTTCAACTGGTAAAAAGTCCTTTTGATCCGTTCGTTCAAGTGGCTTTCGGAGTCAAACGATGCCCGTTACCCGGTGTGACAAGTAATCGTTTATTATTACCGATATATATATTTTTACAGTTATCTCGTTTCACTTAAAATTTAAAATTTTAAGTTTTCCAGTTTTTCCAGTTTTATTTTTTTCACATGTTAAGAACATTTGTTTTTTACAGTTTGAGTTTCCGATAACTTTTGCACGTTCACAAATGGCAGCCTAAAAATCGTCATTATATTCATCATTATAAATTCGTAAATTCTTAATCATTATATATAATAAAACCATATATCAGCGTCCCAACAACTCCTTAATCCTTCTCTTGTCTCTCTTCACCATCGTATCTAGTGTCTTGTTATTTGAAGTGAACAAATCAATGATAAACTTTCTGATCGTATATCTATACTTGTAAATCTCAAAATACCTCAGAACAACAAAAAAAACATCTGGATCTTCAAAATAATAAGGATATTGCTTTGCCAAAGAGGTTAGTTCCTTCGTCGAACTGTTCAAGAAGACATGGTTACACAAATTTCCAATAAGTTTAAAAATATTCTTCAAAACCTCGTCATTCTCATCAATCTCTTCAGTTATTATGATTGAGTCATTGAAAACTCCATTTTCTTTGATACCAGCAAACTTATCATCCCAACCAATAAGTGCACCATGCACTCTAGGTATACATATATGAATAGGCTTATTGAAAATATCCAATTTAGACAACCAATTCATTTCATCCAAGATTTCCATCCCTTGATAATTACTTGAAATCAACCCCAACATGAAAAAGGCACATCCTTTAACATCAATCAATGGAGACTTTTCAGTGATCTTGATAACATCTTCAATGACACCATCAACTTCGAGAGTTTCAATACCATGATCACTAGTACTAATGAACCCAATGGACCACAAACTGGCCTTTAACTTGTTTAGATCCAATCCAACATTCCTGGCATCCCTGGCGTCCATATCTCCTTCAAGAGTGTTCGCATAATAACGTACAATTTGGATGAATTCATTTAAAATTCCTGACCCGATTAATAAATTGAAGCCTTCTTCAGTCTTAACCAATTCACCAAAGAAATTCAAAGGTAATTCTCTTTTCTTTCTTGTATTACTTTGATCATTGTCTGGGTCCAGTTTTGAAATAATGATTTCAATATCTCTTGAATATTTCAAATAACGTTCACCTGTGGTCCAAGATTCAAATTCTCTTTCAATGACACCAAGACTTTCCAAATACTGAAATCCCATGGTTGTTGAAAGAAATTTCATAATCAAATTTTCACTCTCTTCAGTGTTGATAGCCTTCAAGATTTCAATACTTGGTTGTAATTTAATAATATGGTTCAGATTATCTTCAGATTGATCACAAAACAAATTCAATATCTCAATGCATTTTAAACAACATTCTTGGTTTTGTTCATAAAGTTGCAACACCAAATACTCACATACAAACTCAAAACAACCATTATCATCGATCAATTTGGACAAAATATTAATAGCATGAAGTTTTAATTTCGGATTCTCACAATGAAGAAATTTGGAAAGTAAAATTCTAGAGTGACCCTGGACTTTAAACTTAACATTATCAATGAATAATATCAATAAATCTTCTCTTTTGAAGGGATCATCACTAATATGATAGATAATCGTGAAGATCTTCCAATGCTCAAGGATCCTAATACCATATGGGTCTTCCGAAAGAACACCCAACATCTTAAAATAGCCTGAACTCAAAGTGGTTTCTAATCGATGTTTACTAAACATTTGATCATTAGCTGTTAAACCGCTAAATGGATCAATTTGAGCAAGACATTCAGCAATCTGTGGGATCAATTTGTTCTCTTTCAACAACCTTCTACCTTCTGGTGTGCCCAATAAACCCTCCAGCACTTCACATCCAAGTTTTATGAATCTGTTTGTTTTCTTATCTCTCTTCATGGTGGAGAATTTCTGTTTGAATGGTCTGAAAAACGATATCAATCTTTTGACAAACTTAGTGGTCCTATTGACTTCATCGAGCCTTTTCCCATTCTGGAAGGGACCCTTGAATAAATCAATGATCAGATCAACGTTCCATTTGGAGAATGTCTTTGTGGATAACACTTTTGTATCATTGATCATTTGTTTAAGTTTGACATCATCAGCCTGAAAGTTGATCTTGTTCTTGTAATCCCTCAAAATATTGGTGTCATTTTCTTCTTTCTTTAGAACCTGAAGCCCCAATCTTGATCGACCTTTATTGGACTTTCTTGTAAGTTTCTCAATGAAGAAAACTGCTTCGGTATTGTCTGAAAAGTTGAAATTGGTTTCATCTTGCAAATTTGGGATATTGGATAAGCATCTCTCGGATAATTCATCAGGAACAATGTTGTTAACCAAATTAAACATCTCAGTAAGGATGAACCCAGCTTTGGTAGAATTGCTATCATCTGACGATTTCTTCAAGACATACAGTAATTTATCAACTACTTGACTTCTTAGTAAAGCAACAAGAGTATAAGCAAGGTACTGTGTGTTCAACACAGATTCATTTTCGAGTTTCAATGGAACCAGAACCATTCTATTGTTAGAACGGGTAGTAGCTTGTGGTTTCTTGGAAAGTGGATTAATTAACAAGACATCAAGAATCAAATCCAGTAATTTTGACACCACACTATTCACAGGATAAGTTAAACATGCAACTAAATCCTTCAATGGAGCACCATCATTCATCAGCAAGCCATGAAGACCAGATAAGTTTTTGAAGAATCTAGAGAGGATATAGACATTATTCTGCAATTTTTCATTGTTGATATGTCCTTTGACAGGAAATTCAGTGAATGGTGAAATAATCGTTAAGATATCTGATACAGAAATGTACTCCCGACCAGCAGGAGTGTTCAATAAGTGCAAGAATACAGTTGTCGCCAATGATGAGTATTCATAAGGGCCATCTATGATGTATTGTAATAAGTTCTGTGGAGGGATCAAATCTGGTCGAAGCAAAGTAATTTCACATACTGTTTCAATTGCTATGTTTCTCAATCTATCATCTATTTGCTCAGCAACTGATAACACAGCATTAGCGATACCTTTAGTGATCCCAATCAACCCACCTGGGGTATCGATGAATTTTCTAACAAGTTTCAAAGCATGTTCTCTTTCAATTTCATGTGAGGCACCCTTTGACAATGAGATAATGATCAATGCATCAAGCTTCAAAGATATCAGTGATTCAATTGATTCTGTATTGGAGATCACGAACCGACAAATACGATAACCAGTAGCAACAACTTCCTTCTTATGATGTGTCAATAGGGTCTGCAATCTGTGTCCAAAGGCACTGAACACCAGATCCTCTTTGATGTAAGGATACTGCTTCAGTAGCACCACTAGATCATTCCCCTTCGTCACCAAATAGTCAGGATCTTGTGTCTTTTCACCCAGAGAAGTCAATAAGTCCGTCACAGTGAAGGTTGGTGATTCTGGCACTTCTGCATCGGCAAAGTCTCCCTCAAAATCGTCATCGCTCAGTGTATCCACGGAGACGTTGTCCTCATCCTCAGCATAGCTCATTTGGTGCAATTATGAGCTTCTTAACTGGTGTTTTTTGCCACTTTCCTTTGTTCTAAAGAGATATTTAAGGTAATAAAAATCCACCTTTGGTTTGCAGCCCTGGCCAACACAAAATAAACCTGTGGCAATTCTATCAACAACAAACAACAAATCAAATACAAATGAATTTGACATAAACATCATAAAACAACCGCTGGGAAAATGTCTGAGAAAGACCAGAAAGTGCAACAATTTGTCGAATTGACCCAGGTGCCTGTTGGTGTCGCCAGATCCCTGCTGGAAAGAAACAATTACGAGGTTGAGAGTGCTCTTGATGATTTCTATCAGGGTCCAACAGCCAGAGAAGATGGCACCACGGGTCAGGGCCGTGAAGGTGCCACACAGCAGCATGTTTCCAGGCCTACAAGTGCTGCTAGTACCCACAGTTCCGGTAAAAACAAGAACACTGCTTCCAAATTCAAGAGTTTCCAGGAACTGGTCAATGGCGAAGAGAAGGACGATGATGATGAACAAAACTTCTTTGCAGGTGGTGCTCGTGGCTCAGGTCTAGAAGTCGAGAACCCAAACAACCCTCAGAACTTGGTCCAGGATCTATTAAGAAAAGCTGAGAGCGGTGGTGGTCATCCTGAACGTGCCAACGACACTGAAGATGGTCCTTCGGCTCCAAGCTTCACAGGTGTTGGTTACAGACTAGGTGACTCTAATACCCCGTCAGCACCAATTGGTGCGGCATCGAATGCTCCAAACAGAACTGAAAAGGCTATTAGGGAGATCACCTTCTGGAAAGATGGTTTCCAAGTTGGTGAGGGACCATTGTACCGTTATGATGATCCTGCCAATGCCACTTACTTGGCTGAATTGAATGCTGGTAGAGCACCATTGTCATTGTTGAACGTTCAGTATGGTCAAGATGTCGACGTCAATGTCAGAAAAAATCTGGATGAAGAGTATAAACCTCCAAAGAGAAAATTTGGTGGGTTCCAAGGTAGTGGTCACAGACTAGGTTCACCAGTGTCTCCAAATTACGTTTCACCACCAACAACACCGGCACCAAGCACGACAGCTGAAGCAAAAGAAGAAACCAAAGATGATAAGCCAGTTGAGACTGGTGACGCTACTGTCCAAGTGAGACTAGTTGACGGTAGAAGAGTCATCAAGAAACTGAATTCTACCGATCCAGTGGAAACATTATATCTATACGTCAAGTCAGAAACTGCTGATCAAACCAAACCTTTCACTTTGAACCATGCATTCCCTGTGAAACCAATCGAAGATTTAAAACAATCGATCAAAGACGCTGGTCTGATTAACTCTGTTGTTGTTCAAAGATGGGTTTAGACTGTCCGTGTTTTTTGATCATGTTTTTTTAATGCCTGTTTTTAGTTAGTTATTAATTCACCCAGCAGATTCCACTGTGTGTTTCTCTTTGTTAATGTAGATCTGGATTCTGTTTCTTAGAGCTTTAGCTTTAGTTCCACTTTTTCCCCATAAAAAACTTCCGACATTAACAAGAAGAGTTAACGAGCCCATCTCCAGGACAATTTATCATTCTAAATCCAGAAAAGTGTTCATATTTGCCTGTGCGATTCATTCTCCAACATTTGACAACTTTCAGAACCCAGTTTGCATTATACTACTCATTAGAGACCTCTTTGTTTGGATTCCATTGATGGGTTTATGATGTATCTGATACGACATGCCCAAAACAGAGGTATTATCAAACAGAGTTCGTCACTGCTTCAGAGTGCAAATATCAGATTTAGAACACGCATATCACTAAGGAGTTCATACCAGTTTCTTTCCACCTCGAGTAACGTGCTGAACAAGGCATCTGATCCACAACTTTCCAAGTTTATCCAATCGTCATGGGTTCAGTACAGGGACTTGATCAATGTCAAACAAAGGGCCAGGATAGACCATACGTACATTGACAAGATACCCATTGATCAGAGGCTGAATGTCAGGCCATCTATTGGCTCACTTGTTGAATTCCAGAAAGATGAGACGGTCAAGATTGGTGTTATTGTTTCAGATGACCAGTTCTTCTTCAATGCTAACAAGTATGAAGTGTTCAGTGCTGTTGACGACTTAATGTCTACTGATAACATTGATTTCATCACATCTGATGATATTAGGTTCCATTTAGGAGGCTTCATAAAGCCTGAAAGGTTATTTCCTTCCTTGAATAATACTGATGAGTTGAACAACCGTGTGAATTTAAATAAAACATTAAAGGACTTTATTCATGTCTCATTCGACGCCATCCAAAGACATCACCAATTGATTCCCGTGATTCAAGCATACTACTCCAAATCATTCACCCCACTACAGCTCAAATTGTCAGAGGTGGCCGATCTGATGAGATCAAAGACCCCTAATCCGGATCGTTCACCTAGTGTTGAATACTTCATGTTTGGTTTACATCTTCATTTCCAATCTGACCCTTGGAACTTCACAGTGATAGACCAAGATGACTACATCATTAACGATCTGCAGAGTGGTACTGTGCCTAAGGGATTGACATATTTTTCAAACTCCATTTATGAGGCTGAATTATTAGACTATGCATCAACTCTAGGAGAAGAAAGTCAGCTACGGTTCAATGAGCAATTGAAGGAGTTTTTATTGAAATCTGAGGACTCGATGTTTTACCAATTCTTAGAAGAGCCAAATGATCAAAGATTTGTTGAACTAAGGAGCTACATTATGGTGATTAGACAATACTTGAGACGTCCACATCCAGAAATGTACAAAGTGCTACAGGTGATTTTAAAAGATATTCTTGACGATATCACCTCACAGAATCTTTTTGAATTGCTAAGAAACCTATATGTGTTCCCATCCAATTATACACAGCTCCAAGATCCACACATCACATTACCAATTACTCTGCTGGCAGAAACTGATCATTTCAAACATCTTAGAAAGAAGCATAGTTTGGTATCCTATGGTCTACCAAGTTTGAAGAACATCAAGCTATTCGGTAAGGATGTTGATTCTGAGATTGCTGTTTCCCTAGATCATACCCACAAACATTGGAAGCTGAACATCCACATACCTGATGTGGGTTCTATTCTTAGACCAGATGATCCTTTAGTTGGCCAAATATCGGACAAAGCGTCTGATGTTGAATTGCCATTGAATCAAATTGAGACTTTGTTTGATGAAAACACTTTGCATAGCTTGTCATTCAAAGAACGTGGTGTCAATAGAGCTATTACCTTGACTATTGACTACAATGTGGAACAGAATCACAGATGGAACTCAACCAAGGCATCATTGTCCCTTACCAAGTTAGACAACTTTAAAAAGATTCCAATGCCTGAACTAAATGAGATTTGGAAGTTGAGATCACCAAATATATCGAATTTTTTTCAAATGCTGATGAGTTTCCCCTTACGTGGTGATAGGTTCAACAAATTGACCAAAAGTGACAGAGAGACATTGGATCATATCTTTACAATGGTAGATTATTGGTTCTTCAAAAGAGGTGAGAGAGGCTCAATGGAATATCAGATACCACGTACAAAGTTGGTGCAATCAGATGACCATAGAAGTATTACCGTGGAAAAGGAGAACATGGAGAAGTTTTCCTATTTGGAATATTTGTTGAAAGAGCTAGATTTCATTACTAGTGAGCATTTGCATCAGTACGCTAAGGACGTGTCACTTCCTTTAATCGCACATGATCAATCCTTGGTTCCTGGCTCAAATAAAATCAATGATTCCATTGAGATCACATCCCCACAATTCACTGTCCCTGATTATACAACTTCCAAGTTTGAGGAGCTGGTATATCCAAAGGATTCAAATGGGTTCACTCCACTACAGAACTACATTACAGCTATTCAATTCTTGAAACCATCCACTCCAACCATCACTTCTAAAGAGTCCAGGTTTGCTTCCTTGGGGCTGTCCAAAGGTTACATCAACTTTACAAGGCCATTAGATGGTATTGAAGGTATTTTAAATCAATGGCAAGTGGTGGCTCATCTTCAACAGGACCTGGTTGACTCTTTACTTGGTGATCAAGATAAATATGAAAAGTATGATCTCCAGCAACTTTATCCGAAGCATTATTCCAAATTGACCGCTGATGAGCTGGAGCAGTACTATCATCTGAACGTTGAGCCCTTGAGAGATTATCAACGGTACTTGTCACTTTCCCAAGATAGATATTTGAGACTAAGACGGATTGAAGAGGACTTGAAACAGCAAGATGATCTGCTGCTAAACTGGGATATCTATAGATGTATTATCTTAAAGCCAATAACGGACGGTCCTACTAAGGCCTGGTGTTTTGAATTTGGGTTACAAGTTGATGTTGTCTTTGACAATCTTCACTCCAACAGGTATCAAATCGGTGATCAGATTATATGTAATAGAATCGTATCTGTGAACCCTGTGGAGTCCAAAATTATATTACAAGCATGAATTTATGAATAAAAATTTTAATTAATTTTAATAAACTGTTAATATAGAATCCATTAAAATGCTGTTGTAGATCGTAAAAGCGTGACAAAACTGGTGAATTAGGGCGTTTGGCTGTACTAGTAAAGTTTTAAATCACTGGTGACTTGGTCCAATACTATCTTTGGAGCTGGACCCAGACCTAAAACAGTAGCACTTCCGGCTTCTATTTGAGTTCTACCAGCATCATGAACTATATATGAGTTGATGTTTAAAGAAATGGCTTGAGCAAACAACAGGTCCATATCTTCCTTTGATTTCACTTGTAAAGTAATCTTTGCTTGACCTGATCTTTCCCATCTTTTCAACAATGTCAAGTTTTGTGATTCATTACCGTCTTGCAGCATTAATCTATAACAACCCAGTGCAGCATGGGCACATTGAGCAGCGGCTTTACCCTTGGTCATTTTCAAATCAGTTCTGACGACTAAAGCCATTCTTGTTTCACCTGGGATGTCATTCAATGAGGTGGAGTTCACTTGGTAATCTTCTTCCTCACTTTCTTCGATGTCTGAGGATGAAGTATAATCGGAATCTTCATCATCATTTGTAGATTGTGTGTCTTCTGAGTTCGTTATTATATCAGAGGTTGGAGTTGATGGAACCTTGCTTCTTTTGGATTTAGTTGATCTTTTCCTGATGGGTTTGCTGATGAAGAACTGACCAATATAGATACCGGTCAATAAAGACACAGCGCAGGCTGATAGAAGCTGTAGGTTGCCGGACATCTCACTGGAAGGGTCGCTTATTTTTTTTGCCTACTATTAGTTTAGTGATGATGTTTATCTTTTTTTTTTTTTGCAATTTCCCGGACTACGCTAATTGTGGAGTTAAACACATCTTTCAAAAAAAAGAACACAGAATACTCTATTAAGGGTCTCATTGGCAGATTTGGAACACACTGACGGGTCAAGTAACCTGTCTTTGTCATCTTGGGCAGCAACAAAAAAAAAAGCAAAAAATAATGGATCCTAGGCGATTCGAACGCCTGCATCTTACGATATTCGATCTTGAGTCGAACGCCTTAAACCACTCGGCCAAAGATCCTTATTGTTGTGAGTTTGCATTTTTGAGAAAATAGATTCTCCTGAGAAAAGAATTTCTTTACTAATCCCAGAGAACAATGTTTAGCTTGACAAAGTTCAATTCTATTCTCAAGGGGTCTATCTCCAATACTTCACTAAACCTCATTAGGCTCAAACAAGTTTCATATTATTTTATTAATTGATTTGACAATGTTGAGATTTAATTAACAATTACCACATAATAAAACTCCATGTGCGGTGCGGAATGAAATGCCGAGGGTTATTATCTAACGCGGCATATGAGAAATAAGTCTAATATATCGTTGAGAGCTCAGCTTATACGAAGGCAAGAGAAGAAAGAAGGGACGCTTTCGGCCTGTTCCAATACTGAAATATATATACAGACCTTTAGGTGCTACTTGGAGGATCATATAATTTTTTTCACTTCTGTATAGGCTCTGTTTGAATGAAAGTTCTTGATAATCGTTAAGGAGGTGAACACATGTGTATGGGGAAAATGACGAAAGTGATTATATTGAATATAGTCTCCACCCGCATAAAGAGGTCAGAGATTTGCTTTCCACGAGTAAGAGCCAAAGGGACTTAAGCACTTAAGACTTGCAAAGGAAGTAAAACTAAACCAGATATATCAAATCTAATGCATTGTAAAACCATCAATCCACATCAATACATAAATTGATTCTAAAGCCTGGGAATCCGCTTTTATCCGATACATTGTGGTAGATCAGATTTTGATAGTTTCCAACACCATATTCTTTGGGGTATATCATTTTACTGTACAGGTCAAAAAAAAACCCACAAAAAAGACCTGAAGTTACCACTATAGCCTCAGTTTATAATTGAAGTTATACTGACCTATGTTGAAAAAAGTGGAAAATTGCATTGACGTTGAATTTATGGTTTCGAAAGACGATTTCCCAAATTAAGTTCCATAATAAGCACAAATAAGACAAAAGATCAACAATACAGTAAACTATCATCCACCACTACAAGGAGTAAATCATAAAAGGGATCATTAAATTATTAAAAATTAAAGCACACATAAATATACAATCTCTATATGTAACAATACGTAAATTTAATCACTCATTAACGACACGGTCTGTATAATAATAAATATGTTGATACCAACACTCTAGGCATTCCTCAGAATTTGGTAGCTCTAAATGAAATGGCAAAGGCCAGACTTTCCAAATAGGTCTTGAATTTGGAGTGTTGCTTATATAGATGCACGTATTTCTCACTCCAGTTTGTCATGACCAATTGGAATTTCTCATTCAAGGCCTTTTCTTGACCCCAAACTCTTTCCAAGATTTGTTTCAAACCATCGTGATTCTCCATCGTCTTTTCCAAATATGACACGTAATGTTCCAAATTGTTAAATTGTTCTGTAAGGGAATAAGCAGATGGGATGAATGATGATTCGATAGACAGCAGACATTCCCATTTGGAAATGGTTACATCTTTTAAACTGACAGTTTTGTTCAAGATTTCTGGACCCCAGCCAAACTCAGAAGAAGTGACAATTTTGTCTTCTGTTGATGGGATCGATGTGATTCTGGCAGCCCAGAAATTACAAGTTTCAATGAAATTGTTGGCAACTTCTAAACTTGGGGCATAATAAACAATTTTCTTGTCCTCGTTGTAATCGTTAGATAGCAAATTTGGAATAGTCAACAACCAAGCAATACCATTAGTCTTTTGATTTGAATTGGAAATGATTTGATCATCAACTAATGAAGCCATAGCTGAATATAAGTTGTAAGTCTTAATGGTGTTGACATACTTGTCCGATTTGGTTCTTGTGAAGTTCCTTCTATCTGAGACGGAACCAAATGAATATTGTTTCAATAGACCTCTTTGTATAATCACAATACTCTGTTTCCAATTCTTGACGTCGTACAGATCAAGTTCATTAGTGATCATACTTGTTTGTGTCAATCTGGAAAACCAACTTGCCTTCTTCTTCTTAGTCATTGGTTCATTCCCCTCAGATTTCATGATACCTTCAATCAACCAAGGAGGTCCCAGTTTTTCAAGCCTATCATCATACTTGTCCTTCTTATAATCCACTTCATAGATGTTATCAGAAAGAACACTGATGGATGGTTCACGATGTAGGGACATGGTAGACCCAATGGAAGACAATCTCTTGGAATTTCTGTTTGACCGCACAGAGACATTGGTCAATTGATCCTTTTTTTTCCCTGAACTATTTGAACTACTGGAGAAATCCCTTGATTGTTTTCTGTGGGGAACCTTTAGTAGCTCTAAAGGCTCAGATTGGATGGAATCATAAAAAGTCTTCAAAGTTGGCGTTATCACTTGTTTGTCCTTGGATGTTACGGTTTGATCCTCAGACAGAGCAATCCATGTGTTTGTAACGAATTGGTCTCTGGTGAATTTGGATTTCAAATTCTGTTCGTTGTGTAGATCAGAGTTCAAGATCAATAGGGCAAAACAGATGATATGAACAGCTTTGTAGTCACCCATTGAATTGTTAGGATACCTCTGGGTCCAGCTTTGGGAAAAAATCTCTAGCACTTGGTCGATCTGAGCAGCTTCACCGATTAGGTACAACTTGGAGCAGATCTTTCTTAATGATTCGATCAATGATGATGGCCAAGGTTGGAATAACTCCATCAGATCCCTACACACGGTGATGGAAAATGGATTGTTAGTGCCCAAGAAGGCACAGTATTTGTCAATGGGTATCTCGGTGTAAGTTTGGTTGAAGATCTCGGTTGCTATTCTGTGAGACTTATTGGAGTCCTTGACAAGTGGATCATGAGTTTCGTCCAAGGCCTTGTTCTTCTTGTTACGCGTCTTTTCCAAAGTCAAGCCCGGCTCTTCTTCAGGTTCCTCGCCGATGACATCGCTGGTAATGTTGAAGTTGAGTTGGTTACGTGGAGTCAAGGAGAGTGTGGAGGTTTCATCCTGGAATATCTCGTTGATGTTGGTGATGTTTGGGGAGGGCCTGAGCAGAGGCTCGAAGGACTTGAAAGGCGTGGAGTAGGAGGTGGAGTAGGAGGAGGAGGAGGTGGTGGTGGTGGATACTGTAGAGTCCATGTCGAACTTCTCGAGTTCACTGTGTAGGAAGGTAATGAGGTCCTCTGTGTCTTTTTGAGGTTGAAGGGAATTCTGCTGGTAAGAAATGGTTAGAAAAAAATCACGGCTGAATTTTGGTTAGAGAATGAGTATGGTAACCAATTGGAGGTGGAGGGGCTGGGGGGGGGGCAAAACGAGGAAGATAATAGGCAGAAACAAGCGATGGCCAGTCGAGAACGGAAGCACCCTGATGGTGGGGACTCAAGGGGTGCGTGCTGCGCTGTGTTTCTTGTTTTGTCCTGGCAATATCTCATCTACTCACCACTGACACAATGGAGATAAATACTCACCATAATTGGGGTGAAATCTAGGACCAGGACCAGAGTGGCTCCGTGAAGCAATGGGAAGGGGACTCTGTAGAGCAGACAGAGGCCAGCACTGTTTATTTAGTCACAAGCGTGAAAGTTCGACAGTTTCTTTTTAATCCACCACTGTGACTGGTCAATTGGGAAATATGATGCTTTGAGACAACTTTAGCACGTTGAGCTTCTTTGGGAATGCACTCTGCTGACTATATGCGGGTCTTCTTTGTTCTCCTGTTGGGAAGAAGTATAGAAGTGTCAAAGATCTCTCTGGATCTTTGGATTCTGTCAGCGAAGTGTTCCCAATGTTCCCAGGAAGCTGCCGATCTTTATACTCAAACGGGCCAGACATTTTGCCTCTTTTGGAACTGGTTGGCTGTACAACCTGCGACGCGTCGTAAACTTTGAAACGAGATCCAAGATCTTGTACCTTGGATCTGAGCCCAGTTACCGTTTTGGGATAAAGGTAATGCAGGAAGGATTGCAAAATGAGAGGGACAAACTTTCGGTGGGTTCCTACTGTGGGTCCAAGGTTTTATCGGAGGGCTCAACTACAATAACGATAGATGGAACCATAGATGGAAACATAAGCACGTAGACACGTAGGTACGTAGAAATACAGATTGATTATTTGAATGGGAACTTTTCTTCCTTGTCGTACCAATCGTTGGGAACTGAAATAGCCCCTGCATGGAATAGATGGATTTAGCCCATAAAACCGACTCCAGTAAAAAGGATCCAAAACCGCCACCAGTCACAAAATATTCACTCTGTAACCCATTTAAGTACCTCTCTGATCTCTCTAGCCTTTCCTTTTCAGTTGATTGTGTCTAAAGCGAGTGTTGTGCCTCTAATAACAGCAAAGGCCACACTTTCCCAAGCCACAGGCACGTGACTTGACACAATAGTCGTGGCTAGTACCAATTTCTTGATCAAAAGATTGCCAATCAGCAAAAAAAATCCTTTCACTCTCACTTCAAGTCATCGTTGCAGTTGCCATTGAATCACAGAAGATGTTTTCCCGTTCATTATTTAGAGCCAGTTCAATTGCTTCAATTGCCTGACCAACCTGCAAAACCTCAGTCTTTGTCAGAGGTTTAAGAACTTTCAAGCAAGAAGATCAACCAAGATTGAGAATCGGTTCCACTGCTCCAAACTTTGAAGTCGAAACCACCGAGGGTAAGATCAACTTCCACGATTGGATCGGTAATTCATGGACCGTCTTGTTCTCACACCCAGCTGATTTCACTCCAGTCTGTACCACTGAACTAGGTGCCTTTGCTAAATTGAAAGAGGAATTTGCTCAAAGAAATGTCAAATTGATCGGTCTTTCTGCTGAAGGTGTCGAATCGCATAAGGCTTGGATCAAAGATATCGAAGACACCACTCCTGAATTGAAGCAATTTTCCTTCCCAATCATTGCTGACACCGATAAAGAAGTCTCATTCTTGTACGATATGGTTGATGAAGAAGGTTTCAAGAACTTGAACGGTGGTATTGTTCAAACCATTAGATCAGTCTATGTGATTGACCCTTCCAAAAAGATCAGAATCACCTTCACTTATCCACCATCTGTCGGTAGAAACACAGCAGAAGTGTTGAGAGTAGTTGATGCTTTACAAATTGGTGACAAGAAAGGTGTTGTCACTCCAATCAACTGGAAATCTACTGCTGATGACGTTATTATCCCACCTTCAGTCTCCGATGAGGCTGCTAAAGAGAAATTCGGTGAATTCACTAAAGTCAAACCATACTTACGTTTCACCAAAGTTGATTAAACAATTTTTGTATTAATAATATAATAAGGATTCCTGGAGAAGAAAAGAGCCACTTTCTAGTTGTAGGATGGTCCTGGGTCCTGAAAGCAGGGAAAACGTGTCAAACGTGTCAAACGTGTCAAAATCTTTTCTGATCAATACTTCAAAGTACACTCTCGTAGCCCAATGCGGAAATTCTGCCGATTTGCAAACTGCTTAATTTCCTCTTTTGTGTAATCTTCTGTGATATTTGGCGTGATTTTTTCCAGCCAAACAGAGGGCGGCTATTTGCCAGTGCTGATCCGAAAATCTTGCGCCATTCCGCGCCAATTACGCCAATTGTTTTCGCCAAAGTCACCTGCTGCGGCGCTTAACAAAAACTGGAGAGCCGTCAAATTTTTTAGTTTTGGCAAGAATAAGAGCATAATAGTCGGTTTTAACCTGAAGGAAGTCCATTCATCACTGTCAGAGCAGTCACTGCACACAGATCACACACAGAGAACTCGCCCCGTCAAGGACCAATCCACATCGCTTCTCCTCCCTCATTTCCGCTGGTTTTTTTTTTGACAGCCAATATTGGGATAACTGTTTGATATATCTATCCCAAAGTACCAAAAGTACCAAAGTACCAAAATACCTAAATATTCATTAAATGGCACGCTGAGCGTCCCTCCCACAACATGAGCAACAACTTCACAGATACCACCAACTACGCAAGTAGTCTCAATTTGAAAAGTAACAACAGCAATAACAATAGCACTTCATCTTCCTCACAGAAAGCTACCACTACACATCACAACTATGTACCATTACAACCAAGTCCTTCAGTTTCATCTCCAGCATTGTTACCATTGAAACCAAATAATTCCAAGACCCAACCACAACAGGGACCGCCAATGGTCAGATCGTCGTCTTCACCTTCGCAACCGCTCCTCCCAGCTGGAAATTCGAAGAAGAGAGCTTCTGTTTCTGTAGAAACATCCAAACAAAGAAAGAAACCAACGGTGAAAGGCGAGAACAACAGCAATAGCAATCTGAATACCCTGGCAAGCATAGCTGCAAGTGATAAACAGCAGGTATCTCCAGTGCCAAACTCACAGATCCAGACTGCTCAATCTCTACAACAGCAATCACCACCACCATCACAACAACAACAGTTTCCTCATCAAAGATCCACAAGCCCTCAAACTGCTAGTTCTCATCAACCTGCTGGCCATCGCCCAGTCACGTCATGTACACACTGTCGTCAACACAAGATAAAATGTAATGCCTCTGAAAGATTCCCTGCCCCGTGTCAGAGATGTGAAAAGATGGGGTTGACTTGTGAGATTGATCCACAGTTCAGACCAAGAAAGGGTTCACAGATACAGAGTTTGAGAAATGACGTTGATGAATTGAAGTTGAAAATTGAATACCTACAGAGAAATGAATCACTGATTGCCCAAGCTCTTGCCAATCAACAAAGTTCTTTCAATGTCCAGAATTTCATTAAGAACAATGATCATACTCCACAGATTAGTTCTCCTTTACATTCCTTGTCCCATAACGAGAGCATAGTGGCCAAATCACCCCCAACTTCTGCAAAGACCATATTGAAGCGAGAACCGCAATTACTGATGGATAGAAGAACTTCAGGTTCAACTTTGACCTCGAGACAGAATTCATCACCAAGTTCAATTCCACAATTGTTGAATGATTCAGCTCCTACAAACAGTGACCAGAAGAACTTACCACCATTCCTAGAGATGTCAGTGAGAGCTGTAACGCCAACATTTGAAGATGCCAACTCTCCGCATTCTCAAAGATCTGCGGCTTCAAATACCAACTCCAACATTTCAGAGTTCGTTCTAGGTGAAGTTAACATCTCATTAAGCAAAGCCAATGAACTTCATGACACATTTGTCAAAAAGTATTTACCATTCTTCCCAATTATGGTGTCAAACTCAGCCTCTGAATTATACTCACAATCACAATTGTTATTCTGGACTGTTTGCCTAACTGCCAGTATGTCTGATCCTGAACCTACCTTATACAACCAACTAGCATCCTTGATTAAACAATTAGCCATTGAAACTTGTTGGATCAGAACTCCAAGATCTACACACATCTCACAAGCTCTATTGATACTGTGTATTTGGCCATTACCTAACCAAAAGGTTCTTGATGACTGTTCTTACAGATTTGTCGGTCTTGCCAAGAGCCTAGGTTATCAATTAGGTTTACATAGAGGTGAGTTCATGAGTGAGTTCTCTAGAACACAAGTTTCATTACCAGATGCTGAGAAATGGAGAACTAGAACATGGCTAGGTATTTTCTTTGCTGAACAATTCTGGGCTTCACAGCTTGGTTTACCACCATCATTACAGACTGATTATTTGATTGAGAATGCTAGAGTTGACCAAAACTTGCCAAAGAATTTCAGATCATTGCTTTCATTAGCCATCTTTCAAGCAAAGTTGGTGAATGTCATGGGTTCAAGTGTTATCAGTCCTGATGGGCTAATGGAGGCTAGAAACAGAGCTGGTTCATTGGCAATCTTGGAAAGAGAATTGGAAAGACTGGTGTTCAAGCTAAAGATTGATGATTTGGTTGTTGAGATCTACTTCCTATATGTCAAATTGACGATTTGTTGCTTTGCCTTCTTACCAGAGACTCCAACGGAAGATCAAACCAAGTATGTAACTGTTGCTTATTTGACTGCGACCAGAGTCATCACTTTAGTGACTAAGCTTTTAGAGACAAATAATTTGATTGAATTACCCATTTATATCAGACAAACAGTGACACATGCTGCATTTATTCTATTCAAATTGCACTTGACACCATTATTACTGGATAAGTACATTGATTCAGCTAGACAATCCATTGTTACTGTTCATAGACTGTTTAGAAACCAACTGACTGCATGGAAGAATGTCGAGAATGATATTTCAAGAACCGCTCAAGTGCTAGAGAAGTTGAACTTTGTCTTGTTCACTCACCCTGAACTATACACCAAAAACGACGGTATCATCACAAGAATGAGATCACATTTGACAGGTTCACTGTTTTATGATTTAGTCTGGTGTATCCACGAAGCTAGAAGAAGAACATTGGAAGATCAAAAAAATGGCAAACCACAACAACCAGCAAAGGCATTCATGGAAGATGGTAGAAGAAGACCAGTACCGTTACCATTCTACAACCAAATCAACAAGGATGATTTCCAAACCATCACCACAACCACGCCGGGTGGTACCACAATCACCACTTTAGTTCCAACTGAAAATGCCATGTCCACAGCCACTGCTAATGCCACGGCTGCTGGGTTGTCAAGACCAACTGAGATCAAAGGTATCCCCGTTTCTATGTTGGAATCTACAGGTAGTATTCCATCTAAGGGGGTTAATGCCAGTTCAAATCCACAATCCAATAATGCGTCCTCCACGAATCTTGATGGCTTGAGGAAAGTTGTGAACACTAGAGTTCAAAACATCAATCACCTTCAACAACTAAACTTGGGTCCATCTACCTCAAACTCACCAGGTAACTCCTTGGGGCTTGGTAGTGTTCCATTTGGTAATTACGATCTTGATCAATTGACCGGTGTTTCATCTCCAAGCAATCCAAACTTAGGGTATGATAACACTGGTAACGAGGGTAACAGAGCCGACTTTGACTCCTTCTTTCAACAACAAAGCGCTGGCTGGATCGAAGGTAATGATGATGTCCTAGGTTGGTTTGATATCAATATGGCTCCGGAGTTTTAGCGGGGATTTATTGACGATTTGTTCTGTGTAATTATTCTTTCAACGACGTTAACGTACTTAAGGTTAATAATGTAATAATGTAACGATAACGTTACAAATTCTGAAGTCTTAACAAGAGAGCCATGAACATTTAAATATATTATAAAAAGAGGAAGAAACAAGAAATAAAGCACCAATTAACGAGAAATTAAACAGTATGGAGGGAGACGTCTCCAAATTCTTTCATGACAAATCATTCATCATCATCTTTTGGATCACCAATACCATCTTCATAAATAGCAAAGACAGTTTCTGATTCAGGTAAACAAGGAGAATCATAAATCTTACAGATTCTTTGTTCACCTTTACCCTTCTTGAAGCTCAATCTAGTAGTTGAAGAATGAGCAATGATGTTACCACCGATAGGCTTCTTTGGATCAGGATTGAACATCATACCACCATCGACTTGAGCAACAACTTGGTTAGTTATCACGACAGCAATCCCAAATTCATCGGCTAATCGTTGTAAAGTTCTCATATACTTGGCAACATGCATCTGTCTAGCTGATAATTCACCTCTACCAGCATAATCGGTTCTGTATAGAGCCATAATGGAATCAACGATCAACAATGAAAATCTTGATTGAGACATCATTTGAGCTGCTTGGTTCAACAATTGCATTTGATGGTCGGCATTATAAGCTCTAGCGTAAGCCACGTTGTCTAAAGCATCTTCTTCGTTCAAACCGAATCTTCTGGCAATGGAAACCAATCTAACTGGTCTGAAAGTACCTTCGGTGTCAATGTATAGACACTTACCTTCACCACCACCCATATCAATTGGAAGTTGACATGTCACTGCTAAAGTGTGACATAGTTGCGATTTACCAGTTCTAAACTCACCAAAGACTTCTGTAATAGAACCAGTCTCAATACCGCCACCTAAGAGAGTATCTAATTGCTTTGAACCAGTGGTGACACAGATCAACTCACTACGTCTGTGATGAAACTCAGAAGCAGTGGTGAATCCCATCGGAACCAACTTGGAGGCTTCTGCTAGAAGTTTGTCAGCTTTAGCCTCTGAGATACCCTTGACTTGGATCAAGGCTCTTTTTGGACTAGATGGAAGTGTTAGTTATAGGGACAAAAAGATGGCAAAGGGACAGTAGTACATACGTGTAAGCAATAGCTTCGACAGTGTTATAACCAGCATCTATTAGCTTCTTGATATCACCGGAAGTGATACCATTACCCTTGAATGGCTGTTAGTTTCTATTTTTCATCGTCAATGGTGTTTGTAGATCGATACTTACTTCTAGTTTGGACACTGGCAGTGGGCCATAGAGTTCTTCATCTTCTTCTTCCTGTTCTTCAGGCACTTGCTGCACAGGTTCATCCTCGGCCTCGTGTTGAGTCATTTCTTGATCTGTTCTTGATCTGTTGTTGACCTTAATCTCACTGAGTCGCCACCAAAAAGAAAGAGACAACGATTTTTTCGCCTTTGTTTTGATTTTTCCATACACGTAAAATAAAATCTGCGAAAAAAATCGCCAAAAAAAGCGCAAAATAAACGCGAAAACGCGAAAGTCACGTGAAAGATAGATTAAAAAGATGGAAGATCTGATAAAAGGCATTTGCAGCTCTAAAAAGTGGACGAATTGCTTTAAAGATATACGTTTATGCAAACTTTCATTTCATGCGAACCTTTGATCAGAATATTATATAACAGTTAATCTCTCAATGCATATTTCCATTCCCGTTTCCATAGTTTATTGTCAGTTCGCGTTTTCGCGTTTTCGCGTGGCCTTATCAATGGAAATATTGTAAACAAAAGAAAAATTGCGTAAACACAAACCATTTACAAACAAAGAAACAGAGAAACAGAGAAACAGGGGTTTGCAGACACTTTAACACCCTTGGAAGGTCCCCAGAATGTCAGAGAGCAAACCGGTCAAGGCTTCCCGACAGTCATACGCGGCCACGACCAGTCGCCAGCGAAATCCAGCACCAGAGAACAAGCCTCTGAAAAGACATTCCCTTGCATCATCAAACGTTGGTTCTCCTTCATTTGCCCAAAGAACCAAGACATCGAGCTCAAGACTGAGCGACGTGAAGCTTGAGGAGTCTCACATCTCCGTTTATGTCAGATGCAGATCCAGAAATGATAGAGAGCTCAAGGAGAACAGTGGTGTTGTGGTTTCAACAACAGGCCATATGGGTAAAGAGGTTGTCCTCCAAACAGGACCAATGAGTGTAAGCAACAAGACATATACCTTTGATAGAGTATTTGGTGCTGAGAGTGATCAAGAAACGGTGTATGAGGGTATTGCCCAGGGTGTGTTGAAAGAGATGTTACAAGGCTATAACTGTACAGTGTTTGCGTACGGTCAGACTGGAACAGGTAAGACTTACACGATGAGTGGTGATATCAGTAATGCAAGTGCCGTCCTATCTCCGGATGCGGGTATAATCCCAAGAACGTTAGTTGACCTATTCAAGGAGCTAGACAAGACTGGAGATTTCTCCGTCAAGGTATCATTCATCGAACTTTATAATGAAGAACTACGTGATTTGTTACTGGCAAGTGACCAAGAGAAGAAAATTGTTAGAATCTTTGAAGATCCGGTGAAGAAGTCCCTAACTGTCCAAGGTATGGAAGAAGTTTATATCAAGACTGCAGAAGAAGGTATGAAGGTGTTATCTGATGGTTCAATCAAACGCCAAGTTGCTGCTACTCAATGTAATGACTTATCATCAAGATCACACAGTGTCTTCACAATCACGGTGATAATGAAGGAACTTGATCCAATTTCTGGTGAGGAATACTTAAAAACAGGAAAATTGAATTTGGTCGATTTAGCTGGCTCTGAAAATATTAGTAGGTCAGGCGCTGAGAATAAGCGTGCAAGAGAAGCTGGTATGATCAACCAGAGTCTTTTAACTCTAGGCAGGGTCATCAATGCGCTAGTGGACCTATCACCCCATATTCCATACAGAGAGTCGAAGTTGACGAGACTATTGCAAGATTCGTTAGGTGGTAGAACAAAGACATGCATTATTGCTACTATTTCACCAGCTAAAGTGTCGTTAGATGAGACAATAAGCACACTAGAATATGCAAACAGAGCCAAATCTATCAAAAATAAGCCGCAAGTTAACCAAACTATGTCCAAGAAGATGTTGATCAAAGAATACGTGCAAGAGATTGAAAGGCTAAGGAACGATTTGATTGCTACTAGAAGTAAAAATGGTATTTATGTCACAGAAGAAAACTGGCAACAAGTCACTGCTGAAAGTGAAAGTCGAAGAATTCATATTGAAGAACAGAAACTCAGAATAAATCTATTAGAAGAGCAGATTAAGAAGTTCAAACACGATTTTGAAGACCATTTGAATCAGATCAAGAAGATTGAAGAAGATTTGGCTACCAATAAACACCAGAGGCAAGTGGTAGAAAACCAATTGAATGACACCAAAATCAAGCTACAGAAGACCAAAGAAGAACTTGAGATCCAGGTGCTGATGAACAAAAATCGGGAAGAAACTGAAGCTAAATTGAAGGAAACATACTTTTCATTGGTGAAGTTGACAGAAGAGGTCGAAGAGACCAAAGAGCAATTGTTCAGAACAGTTGCTCACAAAGAATCAGTAGCAAAAGCCAACCAAAATGTTCTTTTTGAGAAGAAAACACAGATAAACTCTAGCATTGATTCATTAACAGAAAAAATTGATACTTTCGCTTCTCAAGGTTACCAATTGTCAGGGGTATTGAATTCCAAGTTTATACAGATTGTTGATATTCAACAAGACAAAATTAAGGAGAAATGTGAGCACGTTGAATCGAACTCCTCGATTCTGCGGTCCAGTATTGATAAGATTTTAGAGAAAGTTTTAAACTTGACGAAAGCTACAGATCATGAGATTGACAACATTGAATCTTTAAAGTCACAAATAAGGGAAGAGTTAATCATAGACTTGAACAGTTTGAGACAGCAATCACTTGAAAATTCTATGAAAGTCAAAGAAGAAATTCAATCTATAAACTCTACTGTGAAATCAGGGTTTGAAGAGCTCAGCAACACATTTAAAAAGACTGTTGAAAATGTACAGTCCCAGCTAGATGTCCAGGTTTCAGATATTTTGACTTTGAAAACTAGAGTTGTTGATCACCAAGCTAAATACAATGGTTTATTGGAAGAACAAATGAACAAATTGGTCAATATTAAGGAATCAGAAAAAGAAAAAGCCCAATTAGAGAAACAAGAGCTCCTGGAAAAGATATCTCAATTGATCAATGAGCATGAATCCAACAGATTGAACAGATTGAACGAAAAAGTTGATTTGATTCAGCCAGAGTTGTCCAAGATTATTCAAAGACATTCTTCATTTAGTGTTAATTATGAATCATTTGTTAAGGATAAATGGGTTGTGAATCAGCAAAAGTTTCAAAAAGGTTTCACAGAACAAGCTGATTTATTACAACAAGATTTTGATAACCAAAAGTCTACCATTGTTAACCAAAGTGATTCATTAACTTCATTCTTACAAGATCAAATCTCACAGACTGATTCCAAATTCAACCAATCCATTGAAGATTTAGACATCAAGATGAAACATTTGAATGAATTTGCCATCAAATTGAAGACTTTAAACAAGGAGAATTCCAATTTTACTCAAGATCAAATTTCATCAATTGGTTCACAAATTTCTCAATCATTATCCACAATTTCAGACAGTTTCCAATCATTCGGTAAAGAATTATCATCAATAAAACCTGAACTAATTGATTCTTATCTTGAAAAACAGAAACAATATTTGTCAAATTTCCAATCAATCTCACAAGAATCATTACATTTCATTTCTCAAAAGATTTCAAAATGGGATTATCAAATTGATAAATCCCCATTACCTATAAAGAAACAAAAACTAGAAATTTTGAAAGTTTTACCAAGATCTAAAACTCGTGATGAAATCATTGAAATGAAACATAAAGAACCTTTAAAGGAATTAAACAAAGATGTTAATGTCAATGAGTTAGTTGATCATAAAGATGAAAAATTGAAAAGATCTGATCCATTACAAGACAACAAAGCTAACTATCCTTTGAACAATGAGTATAATTAATGAAGTATTATATTCTTATGAAGAGATTAACGAGAACAACGTTAACAACCACAATATTATTGTAGCACATGAGCGCATGTTTTAATTTAAAAAATACAACAACAACAACAACAACAACGTCGACCCAATTTATCAATAATACTGTTAATATTATGTATAAATACAAACGACGTTGATGTACCCTACGATTACTACCAAATATTTGAAAATGCAGATAAAAAATCATATGAATAAATTCAATACTATCCTGGTTGAAACTCCGCTATTACTCCTTTTTGTTTCCCCATCCATCATCACATAATTATACAATCCTTATCATTCTTATTTTTTTTAAAATTCTTGGATTTCTTCTTGTTTAACTTTTTATCAAGTGAAGGACCTGTATGAGTGACAATTCCACCATTCAATTTGATCAATTTCTTGGTGGCCTTTTCATCACCATTGGCCTCAGCTTTTCTATACCATTCTTTAGCTTGTTCTAAATCTGGATCACAACCAATACCTTTTTCATAAAAATTCCCCAAGGCGAATTGAGCCTTAGCTAAATTCAAACTAGCAGCTCTAAAAGCCCATTGGAAAGCTTCATATTCATCTTTTGGCAGGTTTGGTGGGTTACCAACCAAATACCAAGCACATAACGATAACATTGATTCAGCATCACCACCTAATGCAGCTTGAGTGTAATAATGAATTGATAAATCTGAATCTTGGGTGATAACTTCATCACCAAGTTCATAAGCTTTACCTAAAATGGCAGCGGATTTGATGTGACCCAATGATGCAGCTTGAACATACAATTCCATTGCATATTTTCGATCTGGAATGATAATATCTTTAAACCCATGTTCATGGATTTGAGCCAATTCATATGGAGCCCCATTGGTCAATTCATTAGCTTTATTTGCAGCTCTTTGTAACCATTGGATACCAGATTTCTTAACATTGACATTATCAGGTAAACCCATACGACTATGGAATGAATAGACACCTAGTTTGAACATAGCAGAAGGATGATTCTTAGAAGCGGCATATTTCAAAAATTCAATAGCTCTTCTTGAATCCCTAGAAACACCCAAACCTTCTTCATAACAGTAAGCAGTTCTATAAGCGGATTCAACATGTCCATGTTTGGCAGCACCCTGGAAAAGCATGAAAGCTTCTTTGTTATCAACTTTACCAAGAGCACCAGAACTATGGGCGTCACCTAACAAGTATTGAGCATCGGTGTAACCTTTGTCACTTAGTTTCTTCAAATAGTGAACAGCCTCTTTTAAGAATTGCTTCTTCATGTTCTTTTCCAAGTTTTCACCATCAGTTGATTGCTTAGAAGTATCAATAGTCAAGGCAGTTTGTAGCATGTATTGAGCATATTGGAACAAAACTTTTGGATCATTTGATTTCTTAACATTCTTACGATACATTTCAATGGTTTTCATCCTTGGTAGTAATTGTGACGATGAAGAATCACCAAGATATTGTTTGATCATGTTGTGGGAAACGTCACTTAGGGATTCATTAGTCAAAGTGAAATGAGTAGACTCATTTCTGTCCAACAAGTATAGATGTGAAAGATCAACAGATTTGGATTGTCTATGAGTTCTTTTAGTATAGTTGTGAGCCAAATCAAATTGATGAGAGACTGGGCTTTGAACTCTTGAACTTTCATTGGAACCGGTAGGCCCTACAGGAGAACTAAAAGATCTCGCACCAAGTGGGGTATCTGGGATTCTTGGTGGTAGTGAAGAGCTTGATCTGTTATGACGTAAGAGGCCACCAGCGTTTGGTGATGGAGGTTTAGTCAAAATGTGTAAAGATTCGGCTGATTGATGGGTTTGGAGATTTGCGTCTGATTGGAGAGATGGAGGTGGAGGGAAATAAGAGCCAGAATTGCCGTCATTTGGTTCATTGAAGTTGTTTCTTGAATTGTTACTTGAATTGTTTCTTGAGTGAATGTAGAGTAGTGACTGGCCATTGTAAGGTGGTTGTTGAGAAAGCTTTCCGATAGGAAATGGGTCGACAGGGTTGTTAGACAAGATGATCTGTGAAGAGTCCTTAGACTGGGCACTGAGAAACGTGTTACCAGAGCTGGTGGAGGTGGAAGGGGTCTTCTGTGAGACTCTGTCTATCAACATCCGCTGGGTGGACTGCAGAGGCATCTGCTGGTGAGGCCTGTAGGGATGCGAGGTGGAAGTGGTTGACATTTTCTCGAGAGACAAAACAGCAATGGGCTCAGAGTAATGGGAATCGGACCTTGGTATTTGTTGGAGCCGTGGAGGAAGACGTGACAGTGGGCCTGGCAGAGGGAAATGAAGATGGCAAGGAAAAGAAAGCCCTTCGAAATAGTATTAGGCTGGGAAGGTGAAAATGGACACTAATGAATTTGCAGTTTCAGGTCACAAAAGTGCAAAAGAAATGGGTCCAAAACAAAAAAGTCTTAAAAACCACGGGCAGCGGCTGTGAAGAGACGGAAAGATGAGGGAGAAGGTGTAGTGGGAGAGTGGGAACAGGTGAGAAGAAGAGGAAAACAAACAAAAAGCTGCCTTTTGAGAAATTAGGATTTCTTTGTGTTTAATTTGAGAGGAAAATTTTTGAGACTCTTCGTGTGTAATTGACGGTTTTTTGTCGCGGAAATCTGTCCCAATTGGGTAATAGCGTATAAATACCAGAAGTGAGAGAAGTGAATGGACTTAAGGCCTTTTTAAGGAGGAGATCTATAGGCAACTGTCAGTCCTTCTCTGTTTCTATTATTTGCTTTGTTTTGTTTTTGTTTTGTTAGCAAAGGTTCGTAAAGGTTCTGGTCTTGAGGCTGTGATAGAAATGAACTGTAAGTACTAAAATTAGACCTGCATCAAAGTAACAAAGGGACATTGGGGGAGAACTACGGCCATTTACATTGTTTCGCTTCTGTGCACTTTGCACTATAGTGCAGAGACAGCTCTGAGATAGGCACGTGTCTTTTGCCTTGATCTCTGTTGCTTTTTTACTTATATTTGGTTGAAAACCGTAGACCTAAGAAGAAGCCTCGTCCCTTGCTTTCAAATATTAATGTCACCCAAAAGTCAAACGCATCTCAGATTCAAAGGACTCACTCAACCTCAACAAGCTTTGAATTCCCATCAATTGTCTCCTATCTCGGATCTTTCTCCTAACCCAATTCGGGTAAATCTTTGTGATTTATTTAACCGGGAATTATCTCTTTTCGCAATTTTCGCCATTTTTTTATTTTCTCCAAAACAAAGAACGAAAAATGGCGAAAAAATGGAGAAGGTTCAGGTTGTTACGGAAACCACACTGTTGTTATGGAAACCACACTGTTGTTATGGAAACCCATTTTTTGGTTTCCACAGGAAAAATCAAAAAAAAACAAACACAAGAAAAAAAACAAAAAAACCAAAAGAATAAACACAAAGACATAAAATACAACTCCAGAATTCATTTTTTCTGTACAAAAGACCCCACCAACTACACCGCCATCCAATTACATTTGAGACTCTTTCCTTGACTGGTCTACGCATTGTTTTTCCTCGTTTTTTTTTCTCCTTGATTTTCCCATTGTTTTCGCCCCTTTCAGCACTTTACACTTATTCAATGACACTATAGCATCAACTCCAACAACATAGAGACATTAACCCCCAAATCAGTCATCCCAATCAACAATCAACAATCAATATACAAAAACACTAGGACGATGTCGTCACATATACAGAATAGGGATACTGCCACTACAAGACGCCCCATAACACATTCAAACCAGATACCTGCCTTTCTAAACCAATCAGATTCCGATGATGAGAGTAGTTTCCAACCACCTGCCTTGAGTGATTATGCCCTGCGGCTGCTAGAGAATGAGCAAAAGGAGAATATAGATCCGGAGTTGAATAAACTGGACGCTGTGGTTCAGATACCCAAAAGAGTCAACTTTAGAAATTCACCAAGGTACAACAAAGAGAATGACAATGTTTCAAACTATAACAACAACAACAACAACACACTGCATACAAACCAATCAGAATATGAGACTATTTTTACAAAGAATGTCAGCAGAGCTGATTCATACAACTCATCTCCAAGTTTCAATTCACACACTCAAAAGACACCATTGAACAAGTTTGAGAACACTTCGCTGACAAGTTCCAATAACTCCAATAGTCTAAGGACGAGAAGTTCAATAAGGAGAACAAGATTGAGTAACGCATTGGGTCCTCCTAAAAGAGGTAGCTTTGCCGTTAAGACTGATCAGTCTCAGCATGAAGAATTGAAGACACCATCTCATGGAAATGTCCAAGATACCCCAATGAAAGATGCTACTGATTCTCCAGAAAGAAATGAGTTCAAGACTTGTGGCAGCAAACCTTCTGAAAAGAAGTTTGATTTTGAAGGCTTAAACCCTTACCAATACTCCAAAAAGTACAATCTACCCTCATCAGATTTACCAAAACTTGTTAAGCTTTATTTTGAACAACAGAAACAAGAGGTTAAAGAATCTTTGAACAGCCCTATAAGGTTGAAAGAAGCATTACAGAACAAGATGGAAGATGAACTTCGTCAGATGTCGCCTAAATTCTCACCAAGACCGAAAAGAGAATTATTCAAAGATGAGAAGCAAAGCTCTAGATCAATCAAGATCTATTCAGACAAGGAGAACGATATTCAAAAGTCTGAGAATCCGTATTCATCAACTGATAGGCCCAAATCGAGACCTCCATTACAACAAATCCAAGAACTTAGAAACCAGAATAACCAAATCCCAACCCATTCATCCAAACAATCGTCATACCAAGAACATCATTACAAACAAGTTCAACCTTTGAAAGAACCAGACTATTCAAGATCATCAGGCTCAAGATTACTAACCATTAATGACAAACAATATGAGAAACTGGAACTACTCGGTAAAGGTGGGTCATCCAAGGTCTTTAAAGTCAAATCATTGACGAACAAAGTGTACGCTGTGAAGAAGATTTCATTTGATGAGTTTGATGATTCCAGTATTAAAGGGTTCAAAGGTGAAATTGATTTGCTAACGAAACTAAGGGATAAAGATAGAGTTGTCAGATTGATTGATTATTCGTTAGGCCAGGGATCATTGTTATTAGTTATGGAATGTGGTGATATTGATCTTTCTCATGTTCTTTCCAAAAGGTTAGATCTGCCCCTTGATATTGAATTTGTTAGATTCCACGCTAATGAGATCTTGAAATGTGTTAAAGCTGTTCACGATGCTGGTATTGTCCATTCCGATTTAAAGCCTGCTAACTTCTTGTTTGTGAAAGGGATGTTGAAGATCATTGATTTCGGTATTGCCAATGCAGTTCCTGAACATACCATGAACATTTACAGAGAATCTCAAATAGGTACTCCAAACTACATGGCGCCGGAAGCCTTAATTGATAACAACCAACATCTTGCTGATACTTCCAAGCATAAGAGCACTTGGAGAGTTGGTAAACCCTCAGATATTTGGTCTTGTGGTTGTATCATGTATCAAATGATCTATGGTCGTCCTCCATATAGTGGTTATCAAGGTTCTCAAAGATTGTTAGCCATTATGAACCCAGATATCAAAATTGTCTATCCAGAAAAGGGATTAGGAGGTGTCAAGGTTCCAGGAACTGCGATCGAGACGATTAAGAATTGTTTGATAAGAGATCCAAACAAGAGATGGACAGCTCAACAAGTTTTGGAAGGTTCGTTCTTGAAACCAAGAGTTGTCTCTGAACAATTCATTAATGATCTAGTCAAGAATGCAATCACTTATGGTGTAAGTAAATCATCAATTGAAGATGATGAGTTGAAAACTTTAGCAGATGATGTTTGGAAAAGAGTTTCACAGTTAGGTTTATAGTTTGAACATATGACTTTACATCAAGTTATTGTAAGATTATATATAACATCCAAATAGGAGCTTAGTAAGCAAGATCAGATTTCGTTAGGAAACTAAAATTCCCCAGTATATATAATCCCAAAAGACTCAGTGACTTCTGATTTCTGAAGAGAAGATAGATAGAAGACCAAGATGCTACCAGGCTTCGCAAGGGGTCCAATTGGGATAAATACCCGCCACATACTTCTCAAGGCGAGACCAATAATACCAACGCTGCTCAAATCAATCAATCTTCAACCATTTGGACAACCAACCCGTCAATTTCATGCCACTCTCACCAATAATCTTAAATTCAAGCACTACTACAATCAAGGCCCCCGTTTCAATCGTGGGCCACCTTCTTCATCTTCTTTATTCTTCTCACTCATACCAGACGGTGCTAAGGCTTTGCTAACGGTGATGGGTGTTTCCGCCTTTGTCTTGTTCTTTGCAGGTCCATTGCTTATCATCACCTTACCACCATTGATAGCTGGTGGTTACATCTGGACAAAGATCAAATTTGCACATAGATCCAAGGCAATGAATCAACGTTGGGAAGAATTACTACAGACACATTTGACTTATAAGGGCTCGGAGTTGGATCAGGCAAGAGTGGAAAGCTTTGTTTTGAATAGAGTTCTTGATGCCTTTAAACAGAACGAACAGGGGATCATTGAGCAACTTGGGTTATCGAAGCAAGAGCAATATCATACACTGGATTCAAGATTCGAATTGGGCCCCGTTGAGACTATTGACCAGGACTTTCAGATTTCAAGAGCAACGGGGATAAAAGAGCACATCACCGTTATGTCATTCGGGTTGCACGATTTGGATTCAGCCAGTAATTTAACAAGGATTGCCACGGTTGTTGTCACTTTGAAGCCTAAGCAGCCTCTAACCACACTTTTAGATGTGAGTTCAACTAATCAAGATGCAGTTATTGAAGTTAGACCATTGTTGAAACTCAAGAAACCTGTGGTGTTGAAATCAGAGAGCAACTTTAAGGAACCACCTTCGATCAATATTAGATCCAAGCGATAGGGAGGGCCGTTTGAATCCACCTACGCCTACCTTTTTCTTATATATAAAAGCACATTATCTATATACAACATGTATATGCCTTTACATAAGCACTGACGTAATCAGATTTCAAAAAGGAGATTTCCGAAAATTTGGAATTTCTACTAAACCGATAAAGTAACTTTGAATAATTAAACATTATATTCGACACTAGTAGATAGCATTGGATCATGAGTGAGCAACCAATTGTGTTAGACCAAGGTACCGGGTTTGTGAAGATTGGCCATGGGGGCAACAACTTTCCGGATTTCACGTTTCCCTCTATTGTGGGGAGACCAATCTTAAGAGCTGAAGAAAGAACAGGAGACGTTGAGATTAAAGATATAATGTGTGGTGATGAGGCCAGCACCGTCCGCTCGGCATTGCAGGTCTCGTACCCGATGGAGAATGGTATTATTAGGAATTGGGAGGATATGGAGCATTTATGGAACTATGCCTTTTATGAGAAATTACAAGAGGATACAACGGGGAAGAAAGTTTTATTAACAGAACCACCAATGAACCCATTGAAGAATAGAGAAAGAATGGTGGAGACAATGTTTGAGAAGTACAACTTTGGTGGTGTTTACGTTGCCATTCAAGCCGTGTTGGCTCTTTATGCGCAGGGTTTGTCCTCGGGTGTTGTTGTTGATTCTGGTGATGGTGTCACACATATCATCCCAGTTTATGAATCTGTTGTTCTAAACCATTTGACCAGAAGATTAGATGTCGCTGGTAGAGATGTCACTCGTCACTTGATTGATCTATTATCAAGAAGAGGTTATGCCTTTAACAGATCTGCTGATTTTGAAACTGTCCGTCAAATCAAGGAAAAACTATGTTATGTTTCTTATGATTTAGAATTGGATTCCAAACTATCCCGTGAGACCACCACGCTAGTGGAATCATATGAATTGCCAGATGGGAGAATCATCAAGGCCGGTTCCGAAAGATTCGAAGCTCCAGAATGCTTATTTCAACCAAATTTAGTCGATGTTGAACAACCGGGTATGGGTGAATTATTATTCAACACTATTCAATCCGCCGATGTTGATATCAGATCCAGTTTGTTCAAGGCTATTGTCTTATCAGGTGGTAGTTCGATGTATCCAGGTTTACCATCAAGATTAGAAAAGGAACTGAAACAATTATGGTTGACTAGAGTGCTACATGGGGATGCCACCAGACTTGATAAATTCAAAGTCAGAATAGAAGATCCTCCAAGAAGAAGACATATGGTTTTCATTGGTGGTGCTGTTTTGGCTAACATTATGGCTGATAAAGACCATATGTGGATTAGTAAACAAGAATGGGAAGAGCTTGGTCCTTCAGTCTTATCAAAATTGGGTCCAAGATGAAGGGTTGCAAAGTTCCAAACACATATTATGTGTACCATTAGATAAAACCCCCAAAAAAAACAACAACGCAATAAACATTTTACGAAAACTCTGTTTTAAAGGAGCTCCTAGTTAGTTATACGTTAAACGAGAAATCGTTAGAATACATCAAATGCAAAACATGTTAATTGAGTAGAAAAAGACATGCATTATTATTTCTTCTCAGCAGGAGCTTGTTTCCAAGCAAAAGTTAGATAGGAGGTGTGTGTTTTGACCTCAGCTTCATGTTTACTAACTTTCAACCAATTAAAGGCCTCATCACCTTCCTTAATTCTCAAACCTCTACCGAATGGGTTGAACTCAGTCTTATCAACTTTGGTGCTTGCTTGTTCTTCCAACTTGCGTTTACGACGAACTTCCTCAGGGATACTTGGGTCTTCAATCTTTGCGTGTTCAGCGTAGTAAGCTCTCTTTTTCGCTATACCTTCCAGTTTTCTTTTCTTGACGTCTCTCAGTCTTTCAATAGCATCGTCAGTTTCTCTGATCATATGTTGTCTTGCTTCCCATCTTCTCCCCTGTATTTCAACCATCTCAATTGATGACCAACCATGTTCTTGCAAAGCCTTAATCGTTAGATCAACTTGTTCAATACATGGACTGAAGCAACAGATACCAATTTTTTCATCAGAGGCAATGACTTTAGGTAAATGTGGGATAGCATCCCATGGTGATGGTAAATCCAGAAAGATGGAAGTAGCATTTAGTGGGCCCTCATAATTTGTTATTTCAAACCCATCTTTACAAACATCTCTATGATTAATTGTTACTGGTTCACCTAGGAGTTTATGTTCTTCAAATTCAGCCAGAGCTTCCTTGTATCTTGATTCATGGAACTCAAATGTGAATAGTTTACCAGTTTTAGCCACAGTACGTGCTAATGAATGTGAAAATGATGCAGAACCAGTACCAGCTTCAATGACTCTTGATCCCGTGACTATACCCAATCTTTGCGTTATATAACTCGAGTCCGGTGTATAAACGATCTGTGTTCTATGAGGAAGCGACAGGGTCCATAGTTCGGGGCTTGGCTGCAGCAAATGGATGAACCCATACCCTTTAACACTAGCTAATTGTTCACCATAACGTTTCCCTATCATGGAGCTATGTGGGAAACTACCATATCTCGTGTTCAGAGTATCGTCTTTGTTGACAACGACAGGTTTTGTTGAGTCCCTTCCCAGGTACGCCAGCACCAGGTCGCCTTCCTCGATCGTGTCCTTGTATCCCCAGAATGACATGAAGTGCGATAAAATTGTGTCTCTTTCTCTTTTGTCTTCTGTCAATTTCCTTTCTATTTTCTATAGCTCATCGCAAAAAAAAAAATATTTTACCGCGAATGCGTTTTACACAAAATGTCATTTTCTGTATTAAACACTCAAACGAAGCCATCTCTCCAAGTTTGAGTCCATTCTTCCCCTGCAAAACTCCCCATTGAACACTTTGCCCACAATCAACAGCAGTCAAAGTCACAAAATAGCCACTGGCTTTCCACCCCCTTTGCTCTCTGTGTCATGTTTCCGAGCTCCAAGATCGTTCTGGGGTGCCTGATAGGTGTCATCTCTTCAGCAACGCAATCTATTGGGCTTACACTACAAAGAAAATCACACATTACAGAGGACTCACTCCCGTTCCACCACTACAGGCCGCCATACAGAAGACCCCTGTGGCGGACGGGCTTTGTTCTGTTCCTAATTGCCAACCTGCTGGGGTCTTCCATCCAAATCACAACATTACCTTTGATCATTCTAAGTCCCCTTCAAGCCATTGGTCTGGTGTTTAACTCCATCTGTGCGAGTGTCATACTACAGGAAGGATTCACCAAGGGATCAGTGATAGGGACGGCACTTGTCGGGGTCGGTGCGCTGTTTATTGCTGCATTTGGCAGTATCGAAGATCCTAACCATTCATTATCAGAGTTGCTCCAATTGCTAAGAAGGGAACAGTTTCTTTGGTGGTTCTTCTTAAGTTTAACATTTGTGGGGACTGTACTTTTATGGATTAATCTGGTTAAACTGATCCACTCTGAGAGATTGGCCGTTAATTTTGAAGACTATAACTCTGTTATTAGAAGTGTTTTAGATTTCCCTATTGAAAAGTTCAAGTTTTATAAAGGTTGTGCATATGGTATTGTGAGTGGTACATTGAGTGCTCATTCGTTGTTGTTAGCAAAATCCGCAGTGGGACTGATAATAAACTCCATTGTGAAGCACAAGTTTGATAACTTTAAGGATGTTAAAAGCTGGATCTTGGTGGCTTTATTTTTTGTGCTTGCCATTACACAGTTGGTATTCTTGAACAAAGGTTTGAAGAATGTCAGCACTTCAGTTTTGTATCCTCTAGTGTTTTGTGTTTACAACATTACTAATATCCTGAATGGTTTGATATTTTATGATCAATTTCATGTGTTGTCCAGTCTTCAAGTTTTCATGATCACATTTGGTACAGTATTAGTGTTACTAGGCGTATTTTCCTTGAGCTGGAGACTTGACGAAGATACTGAAAAGGATGACACTCATAGAAAGACTGTCTTAAGTGAACGTCAATTGCTTCTATCCCCAACATTAGAAGAAGACGCATCTGGTTATGTGTCATTTGGATCTCCAAAGAATGATTCCTTTCAGGGAATGGGTGCAGAGAATGACGAAATACAAGAATCATTTGGATCACCGCCAATTTCCCCTTTTAGATATGGGAACATTGCCGATGGGAATGGTCTACAGGGAATTCAAGGTAAGAGAAGTAGCAAGAGATTGCTGAGTTATGAACAGAATGAATTGTTGAATCAATTGAAAAACTTACCTGATGTTATTTAATTAGAGAATAAATCGGATGCTTTCAATGAACTACTCTTATATGCCTCTTTTGATGAGCATCCTAATTAGATTTAGATAGAAACTGATCGAAGTCTGGTGAAGCTTTCTTCTGTGAAGGGGATCCTGTATATACATTGTAATTTCCCAATTAGGAAGTCAAACCAAATATCTTATTTAGGATAAAAAAAAACACACAAAAAGATCTCAATAA